>JAVSBV010132952.1:0-17250 GCA_033117975.1 Parotocinclus spilosoma
TCAAACCTCTTTGTTGTAAAGCTGCTTTGTGACAATTCTGTATTGTAAAAAGCGCTATAGAAATAAATTGACTTGACATGTGTTCCCCAGTCCAAGTCGACGAGAAATGCCAGAGTGGACGAATGGTGTAAACGAAAGAATAGAGATAAGACAACTCAAATTAACAATATACGAACAAATGTTTAAAGTAAGGTTGCACACTTCTTTAAAGTTTGGTGTGCTGAGAATATTGTATCGGTACATATCTGAAACTAAACTACTTGCAGTTAGCAATGATATATATAACTTTTTTTTATTTAACAGAATTATAAAACCACTTAAAGCCACGAATTGCGATTTTATCTACTCGGTATCATGATTAACAAGACCCTTACCCAACGTAAAAATCATTCATCATACTGAACAGGCATATTGCTTTAGTATAAGATGGTTGAACTGAATGCCATTATAACAGCTTCCCAGGCTTAACAATTATACACACCTTAGGCATTAATAATGGGACTGAGGTGGCCTAGTGTTTAAGGTGCCGGGCTATGGAGGTCCAGTTTTCAAATTCCACCACAGCTGGCTCCTTAACCCACAATTGCTTGGATTGTAAGACCGTATTAGACTGAATAAAGGTGTATGCAAAATGCTGTAAATGTAATACTTCGAGAATACAAATCACTTTATCTGAAAAAAGATGAAGCTCAAGGGCTTCAGTTGAGGAAAATGAGCCTGGTCTCCAGATCAGCATTCTGTATCCTCCTTGGCTAAGGAGAGGACAGTTGATATTCTCCAGTCATGGAATGAATTCAAGAGCAGCCTGCACACCTGACTGCAGTGTGACACAGAGGACGAACAATCTCTTTACAGGCCAAGGAGAAATGTCAGATAAAAGGGACAGTGAACCTAAAATAGTCCTTTACAGAAAAGTTTAAGAAGAGTCACTGACTGACTCATTCTATGTGCCTGCATAGTAGAACTCAGAGTCATGGATAGAGAGGGCTTAATCAGCAGCACAGTGCACAAGGGCAAGAAGCAGTTCTACGCAGAAGGGTGCCAGTTCATCACAGGGCGCACGCTCACAAACTTGCTCACACAGATGTCAACTGCCCGAACAGGTCTTTGAAATGAGAGAATGAACTGAATTATCCAAAAGAAACCCACACAGACATGGGAAGAACGTACAAACGCCACATTCAAATGCCATGCGGTTGCTGCCTACCGCACCACCATGAAGTATGGAGCTTGTGAATAAACACCTGTGTGTTAAAAGCATCAAAAATACTTCACAGAAGGTGTTTGAGGCACATTGTAAAAGATATTCTGTGAAACAGAAACATCTCAACGAACCCCCACCCTTCTCTTTCTCCCACACAACCTTTCCAGTTTCAGAAGTGTATTCTTGTTTAGATTGATTATTAGGAATATGTGATATTACTGATGTCTTAAAGCACTTTTGTAAGTCGCTCTGGATAAGGGTGTCTACTAAATACTGTAAATGTCAATGAACATTCATGGACTGTGGCATAGTGGTTAAAGTACTGGACTCTGGACCAGAAGGTCCAGGGTTCAAATCCCACCTCTGCCAAGCTGCTACAGTTGTGCTCTTGAGCAAGACCCTTAACACACAATTGCTTGGATTGTAAGATTGTATTAGTCGCTCTGGATATGGGCGTCTGCTAAACGCTGTAGATGTAAACATTCAAACACCTCAGAAGTAACTGGGCATAAAGACTTGTTAAGGGAGATGTGCTGAACTTTGATTATATTTGATAATACAAGCATGTTTGAAGCAAATCTGCAGTCTATGATTTGAGAGGAGGTTTCCTGTTGAGGCTAGGGTGTCCATCGGATTTGAAATTTAACTGCTCATCAACAATAATTTTCTATTCTTAACATTCACACATCAATGCATCGATCGTTTAAATGCACTTACACAGATCAGCCAACACCTTAAAACCACAGACCAAATTAAAAATAACATTCATTATCTCGTTACCACAGCACCTGTAAAGATATGGGATATATTACACAGTAAGTGTAAGGCCAGTTCTTGTAACTGGCATGCTGGATGTGGGAGAAATGTTCAGGAGTTATGACCCGAGTGAATTTAACAAGGAACATATTGTTATGCCAACACTACTGGGCCGGTGCATCTCCTAAACATAAGGCAACACCCAAATCTCTTAATTCACGAGATCAGCAAATCCTATCCCATCTGTCCCAAAAGGAAAAAAGAGCTATTGCATTACAAGACTCAAACTTGTGTAATGCTAGTTACATGAGGAATGTTTCACAAAACACACTGCAGTTTGCCTACCTGACCATGTTAGCCCATGTCCTGTGTTAAAAGTGCCTACAAAGGGCACAAATGTCAAAACTGGACCTTGGGGCACTGAAGGAAGTTCGTCTGCACTGAAGAGTGCTGATTTCTTTTCCATCATGGAGCTGATCAGGTGGGATGGGCTGCTCTGGACGTATCCTGGTAAACCCTGGTTCAGGGCATTCATGTGGATGTCAGTTTGATGTCTAAGACCTACCTAAACACGTTTATAGGCCAGGTGGTTTAAAGATTTTGGCCGATCAGTGTCTCTACACTGACCCGTAAATCAGCCAATCAGTCACTACAAGCGATTCTAACAGAGAAAATTGCTATTGTCTACTACTATGAAAACGTCCCTCTGCTGCGAAAGTTCCTTTTGATGTACAAACTATTAAAGAATTCTCTTCTTCAGAGAAAATGTTTAGAAGTTTGTCATTTCAAATTAAACCAATCACAAGTCTGTCTTAAAGATTTCAACCCACAGTTAAATGCTCACACAGTGATATCATTCCAATGAACCTGGTTTTGGTCTCAAAATGTCGTCCATAACTATATCACATCTTACCAATTCAACATTTGAATAAGGGCATCACAAAACTGTGGGGACAAGTCCACAGTGAGTGAAAGAGGCCCACGCAGACACACACTGTGATAAATGGTCTGGTGCCAAAAAAAAAACACTCAAGCCATTCAGTCCGCTCAGTGGCCAGTGTTGGGACAGATCTTCCAGCATTTGCTCTCTACAAACCACTGGGCTCATCTCAGTCACTTTAACCCTCTCTAAACACTCCTGTACTGAAGGAAGTACTTTGGCAGTGTAGGATAGATGGCAAGAGAGACAGGACATGAACAGAAGTTAATTCCTTAGCTGCTCTGCCAGCTTTGGGCTCAAAAGCTGCACCTGCAAAGGGAAACCTTCCTGTTGGCCTTGGACTGATGAATGTTTCCCTTACGGCCACTCAGCAACTCACAGCCTCAGCCATGAGGGAGATGTGCCAAGGCTCTTCTGGGTTCATTCCAGGCACTTTGCTGTGTCAGCATAATTGTCACTACAACAACAGTGTGTGTCTATTTTTCAAATCCATCCATCTTTTACTCTATAGTTGGCAGCCACTGAAGTGGCCTTGACTAAATCTGAGCTGGACTAGACATTTTGTGCTTGCACGCTTACTATAAAGGTTCATAGTAAGCTAATCTAACTGACTAAATAATAAAAACACTTGGTGCTTGGAGACAAAGCTTTAAGGGAATTCCAGCTATGATTGGTTAAAATAATTGTGAGCAGTCAGTAAATATCCTCTTTGCAGTTGATCATTTCAGGCAGCACAACATGCTTTTTATCTAAATGAAGAGAGGCAATATACAAAAAACATTTCTCATAAAATATTAAAAGAAATTGTATTTTTTTACAGTAGACATTTTTCCTGTGTCTACCCATCAACAATTTAAAGAACCACTGAGAAAGATTTACCCTGTCCACAAAGTGAAATCATTTGTACACCAAAAGGAAAAAGCTATGAGAAAGTCTGGTGGCCTAGTTCAACTACAAGCTATGTCCCTTTTTCATTGTGCAGTCCCAGGACAATATCTAATTAGGTCCACAACTGGGACAGAGCATATGTGAAGGGATAAGTGAAAGCTTGCCAGTCGTTTTATTTTCTATTTCAATCTGGATTTATTACATTTCAGGTCAATGGACTTAATATTAAAAGTTGTATTAATACATATTAGATAAGGGTTATGCAGTGTCATACAGTGTCTTTAAAATAATCTGTTTGGCTATTTGAATTTATTTAACATCGCTATCAGCATTAACAACCATTTTAGTGACAGACACACAAGGTTACATCAAGACTAGTTATATACATATACAAACATATACACTGCTCGCAAAAATTAGGGGATATTTCAAAATTTAAACCCATTACAACTGCTGGACAATCTGATCCTGGTTATGTCCCATCGCTGTTAGTGTATTTTGGCAGTGTTGGGTGACGATACACCCTCCTGCACGGTCAATGTGTGGCACTCTCGTCCAGTCTGACATGCTTCTGTTCACCCCATAAATATATCACTTGCTACTTGATCACCATAATTGAGTTTGCCTCTCATTTGCGTAATCGAACAACTTTCTTTGACATTTCATGATCTGATTATTTTGTTTAAATGAATAAAATCGCATCAAATTGGTTTTGAAATATCCCCTATTTTCTGTGAGCAGTGTACACAGAGCCACCCTTAAAAAGAAATAAATAAAATAAAACATCATAGCCAAAATATACACACATAAGGGGAAGAATTGGCGTCCTTTTGCCTATGAGCAAATCAGAAGCAGGCAATGAATTACTAAGCTATTTTTGTTTATACACGGGCCAGGATTACAGCTGCAGGTTAAAATCAACTGCATTAGACCCGTCTCCCTTAATTACCTGAATTGGAACCACAAGAACATGATGTAATCTCAATGTAATTTGTGACACCATTTGTTTTAAATTAGTCTTTTTAATTTTTGTCATCATTAGGCCCTCTTTTTTGCATAATGATTCCACTGAGGTTTGCTGGGTGTGTTTTTATAATGGTACCTTGGCTTTTTTAAGCCTGTCATGACTTCTGAAGTTTGTCATAAGTCATATTCTTTGTTATCTTTTAAGCAACATCCGTCTTTTCAAAGCTGGGCCGCGTCTAACAAGTAGCTATTTCAAAAATAGACCGGTGGTGTCTAATATTTTGACTAAATACTGATCTCTGAAAACCAAATTAATAATTAGACAATAAACATAGACAGTAAGCTTAAAAACTGTTCTATGTTCAATGTTTACTTCAATTAAATTAATTTATTTATATAGTGCTTTTTACAATAAAGCACTAGCTCAGAGCAGCTTTACAATCTTATATGATCTTAAAAGGCTAATCCCAAATTGAGCAAGCCGACAGTGGCAAGGAAAAACTCCCTGAATAAAGAAGGAAGAAACCTTGGGTGGCCTGGGTGTTAATTGAATAATTGAATAATTACTTAAAAGTATATTAAAGTAATACTAAAATTAGGTAAACAATATAATTAAAATCAATGATCAAATTTAAATTAGTAATACAATTCAAAATAAATAACAAAATAGATTTTAAAATGAGTCCTCAGTGGTAGGTTTATTGCGTGGCTGTTTGGTACTGGACAATACAAGTCCAAAACCCACTGTTGATCATCTTAAGGCCTAAAAAATTCATTTTTATATTTGCATTTGTGGAATCATTTTACACTGTAATGCTTGCTATAAAATTAAAACATGACTTCAACATGACTTATATAATAGAAATCACATTTTATAATCACACTTATTTTCTGGGAATTCTGTATACGGTCTAAATGCATTTACCAAATATAGTGTGTGTACGTGCAAAACTGATGCTGAGCAAACATTTTACATAAAGATAAATCTTTATCAAAGCAAACCTTAAAATGGCAATGTGTATTGCTCCACATACTTATGAAGAATTATTGTAAGCTTCAATGGAAAGGAAACTTTTTTTTCTAAAACAGTGTTTACATTTGACTCCAGTAATAAAACGGAGCAAAGCATACTGAAGTTCATGTGTTTTAGATAAACGTTCATGTGATGTATAATAATATATATGGGTCTGATAAAGCATGTGCTCTGGCATCTGCTATGTCTCGGTTGTGTCGCGTGGCTGTGGTTTTCCCTTCATATATTAGAAGCACATGAGCCGATGTTAGTGCTTTTGTAAGCCTAAAGCTCATACAGCAATGTTGAGGCATGTGATAAACGACATAAAAAAAAAACCATGGAAACCTCAAAGAGCAATATGAATTTCTATTTCCTTTTTCTTTACAGTATTTTCTAAACAAAGGGTTTTCGACATATTTCTGCAAATTTGAATGTATACCTTTTAAAATGTGTAGATGGAAAAAAAGTCAACCTTTCATTCATTAGTATTTCTCTAAGGCCAGAGGTCTGAGGTCTTTACTGATCTGTTACATATGATCATTATGGCGGTTTACAGTGGTGAAGATGCTTACTTATGTCTCATGGGATGCATTTTGGCTGTGCCCACTTTGTTATGCAGTGTTAACTGTTTAAGAACCTAGTGTTCCCTACATGTTCTGTTACTTTGACCTAGCTGTCCTTCTGGTACAATGTCCAGGCCAAACACTTCTACTCAGATGACGGGGGACCAATAACAGCCCGCTTTCCTCCACCAGTTGGCTCAAGGGTGCCATTTTTTTCCCAATACATTTTTATTTGTGCAACTTCATTTGTACATTAGTCTTAACATTAAAACAATTGATCTAATATCGTGTTCCATCACTCATTATACAACAGTTAGTTCCGACCTCACAATCAGATTGGTTGACAAGTGTTCTAAGCGTGCTGATATACGTGATAACAGCACGGCTTTCTCACACTAAAGCTGTATCACTCCACGGGCGCGATGTCTAGTAACGGCATATACACACAAACGTTTTTGTATCTGTGCTTATACAACCTGCAAAAATGAATCAAATGGATGCTTTTAACATAACATTGGACAGACTCTGAAGAAGAGTGTGACTCCACACCTACATTTAATTCTAAACCTACCATTACCACAAAAACGGTTAGGTCGACTGCACTGACGGCAGAGCAACTGAACGCTGGAACTGGCTGGAAATGAGCAAAATACACTTCGACAAACAAAGTGGGCTACAAAATGCTTCACGGACTGGCTCTTACAAAACGACTAAGTATATGTATTTTTTTCCGCTTAATCCTAATTTAGATTTAAAGTTAGCGTTCGTGGTGTTAGCCTGTATAAACTATACGCCGTATTGTAGCCCTTGAGACAGGCCATGTAACTGTTGTTGTGGAACTACTTTTTGGCGGAAGGCTCTGTCCTCATTAAAGCATATTTATTTTGAATTTCTTGATGTTCTTTGATTTATTTTCTTCATTTATTTTGTAAAAAAACCCAAAAAACTGTTGTATAAAAGCAATAGAACACTAGGTCGTGTGCTATCGCGAATAACATCATTCTTAAAAGCATTCTATTGCTTAATTATTACATTAACTAATCTGTATTTTAACTCCAGACACCACGGCTGAAAAAAAAAAAAAAAAGCTGCAAAGACGATACAGCATTGCCGAACATGAAGTTACACTTGTACTGAACTCCATTTACCATATTATACTTCATATTTAATACTATGTTAATTGATTATTCATGTACTGGTAGTTTTTAGTTGTTTTGTTGCACTCCGTGTAGTGAGTTTTGCTTCTTATGCCAAACTTGTCACACATGATAATCAACAGCCAGGCATTTACATTTACCACATTTAGCAGACGCCCTTATCCAAGCGACTTACAATCCAAGCAATGTTAGGTTAAGGGCTTTGCTCAAGAGCCCAATTGTGGCAGCTTGGCAGAGGTGGGATTTTAACCTTCTGGTCCAAAGGCCAGTACCTTAACCGTTAGGCTACCACAGCCCAGGCAGGCGTTTAAGAGTAGAAGTCCATAATTTACTCCAAAGCTTGCAACCGTATCAGTCATGTTCTGTTATTGTCAGACTTGTATTGTATTCCCGACCCCTATATTCTCTATTGTAAATGCACTGCTCACAAAAATTAGGTGATATTACAAAATAAATATGAACAGAAAATGAACGAAAAAATGTGATAGTATTACATTAAACAAGATCATCAGAGAAGCAAACAAAAAGTCAAAGTAACTTGTTTGATTATGCTAATGAGATGCTAATTAAACTATTGTGATTGAATAGCAAGTGACATTTATGGGGGTGAACAGATGCATGTTAAACTGGACAGGAGTACCACACATTGACCATTCAGTAGCATTTATAGTCACCTAAGACTGCCAAAACACACTGACAGTGATGGGGACATTTTTGGCTTTCGTCAAATCAGGTCATATCAGTTTATTACTGTATAATCACTACATTTCCATTAGTAAAAATGGATTATCATGTGTATAACAGTTTAGGTTTTGGACAGCAGGCTTTCAGGGGGATCTCTGGTGCATTTACATATTGTTTGTACGCCGTTCAAACTTCTCTTGTGAAAATTATGTTACAATTACCGGTACCTAAAAAGATGTTGGTAATGTCTGGTTGATGTCCATTTAGGTCATTATCATGTTTCCCAGAACATATGCACTGTTTAAAGTCTGAATTATATGTGTACTTAGTTAAAAATAATCCCTAGAAGATTTCCCTAAGGAAACCAGAAGGCCACTATTTCTCTATGAACATCCCTTAAGCCTATATAAATGCTCAATGTCTGTGTTTTTTTTATCTTCCTTTTAGCAGAACCCTTTATATACCCGCTTTTTGAGAAAATCCTTGACCCTGCTAAAATACATACTGAACCACTGACAAATACTGCTGAGAATGCATCCTGGATAGTGAAATCCCCAAGATAATGCCACATCCCCCTAAAGAGTCAATTAAATTGCAGATGCAGATCAAAGCATCTAGTACCTTCAGCATGCCTGCCCAATTAATGTCCATTCACTTTAAATTTATTATATTATTATATTAAATGTATTATATTTTATATATTATATAATAGATATTTTATATTAAACATAATGAATGCAATAGAAACTTAAAACTTTAAGTCAGGACATTGTCAGACTATTGAACTGTAAAATTGGCTATTTATAAGTACAGTCGTATGTTCTCACGTTTGCACTAAAAATTGTTTTTGGTTGATGTATTTACAGACTGCTTTTCTGCAAGTTACTCATGTTTTTGAGAATGCCTTTCCACTGCCGATCACATTAAAGAAGCAGAGAAAGAAAACAAGCCCCTCTGTTTAGCTGGATTTTATACAGATATGATCATTATGGTATGATATTGTGAAAATTCAAGTCCATCGTCTATAAAATATTTACGTACTGATAGCACATAGCGAGGCTCCAAGTTAGAAAGCAGTTGGCGGAATACAGCATCTTCCAGCACTGAAAAAGTGGTCATTTAACCCGATGAATTCAGTTCATTTTGAACCCTGAAAGGTTCAGTCGTTCACACAAGCAAGGATGGGGCGAGGTTCACCACTATGAACAACTGCATTAGCAAAAACTCCAACAGTTTAAGAATAAACGTTTCTTATTGTGCAATTGCAGGGAATTAAGGTATTTCGTCATCTACAGTCCATAATATTATCAAAAGATTGAGAATCTGGAAAAATCTCTAAGTGAGTGTCAAGGTCGAAAACCAACACGATGCCCGTCACTGCCTTAAAAACCAATATTATTCTGTAATGGATATTACAACACGAGCTCTTCAGAACACTTAAAATAAACATTGTCAGTGAACACAGTTAGTCTCTCCAATTACAAGTGCAAGATAAACCTCTACTATAGCTTAAGCCATATATCAACAACATCCAGAAATCCCACTGGCTTCTCTGGGTCTAAGCTTATTTGAGATGGACTGACACCACCTCTGATGGTATGGGGGTGTGTTAGTGCCTATTACATGGGTAACTTGCACATCTGTGAAGGAATCATTAATGCTGAAAAGTACATACAGGCTTTGGAGCAACATGCTGCCATCCAAGCAAAGTCTTTTTCAGGGACGTCCCTTCTTATTTAAGCAAGACAATGCCAGGCCACATTGTGCACTTGTTACAACAGCGTGGCTTCATAGTAGAAGACTGCAGGTACTAGACTGGCCAGTCTGCAGTCCAGACCTGTCTTTCATTGAAAATGTGTGGTGCATTATGAAGTGCAAAAAAAGACAACGAAGACTCCGGACTGTTCAGCAATTGAAGTTTTACATTAAGCAAGAATAGGCTAGAATTCCACCTACAAAGCTTCAACAAAGCTTCAGTTCACAATCACTAACAAATTTTGTTTAGAAAAAGGTGATGTAACACAGTGTTAAACATGCCACTGTCCCAACGTTTTTGGAACGTGTTGCAGGTATCAAATTCAAAATGAGTAAATAAAAAAAAACTAACCAAAAAAAAAAAAAAAAAAAACCTAAAAAAAGAACCCAATAAAGTTTCTGGTTTAACATTAAATATCTTTGTATTCAATTAAATATGGGTTAACAAAAGATTTGCAAATCATCGTTTTCTGTTTTTATTTGTGTTTTACACAACGTCCCAATGTAATTGTAATTGAGGTTGTACTACCTGTATATTCTATATGATCTAAAACTCTATAAACTGGTTCACATCCACTCATTGAGTCTGGCTTATCTTTGGGGTTGTTGGAGTAATGTCTATCAATGTATTTCCCTGAAACAAAGAGGCCATTCATAATGTTCCTGTATTTCCTATAATTATTGTGATTTTATGTTTTGGATGCCGAGTAGACGGTAGCATCCCCCTCATGTTTCACTGATATGCTTACATATCATTAACATGTAGTTTTCTTAAACCACACATCATTACTCTACAAAACGTTTCACAGAAGGACTACATTAAACGGTGCATACCCAAGAAGCTGCTTAAACAGTCAAAGAAAGGCAGATGCATGTAGGTAGAAGGTAGAAGTCCAGGCGTTTGCCAAATTCCTTAGAACAATCCATTCTAAAATACTGAAATTGAAACTACTAGCCTCAATGCATTATTAATCATGGTGGCATAAATGCAGCAAAGCAGGTCAGATCACTTGGGAATTTTTCCTTTTCAAAAAATCATTTCTAAAATGTCACCTTAAATGCCAATTACAGTTTGATTTTTTTTAAAAGCACAAGCACACTTTACTAACTGAAGTCAAAACAAGCAGCTCTAATTTATGAAAAGAGGAAGGTAAAGACTTTGCTACCATAAATACTAAAAACAACAACAAAAGAAAAACAAATCCCATGAATAACTGACAATAGCAATGATATAGAAAAGCTTTACGGATTCAAATGACCTCTAGGTCAATGTCAATGACTTCCTGGTAGGGTTGCTCAATATTGAAAAAAAAAAATGATAATTTTGGGGGGAAATTATGATAATTAGACAATGGCAGTATACATATGTTTAAAGTATTCAAAAGTTGTTTGAACCCATCTTTTTCAAGTGCCTTTAGTGATGTAACTGGTTATAGGATCAGTTAGGCGCTGCCATCTGTAGCTTTTCATGTCGCAAGGCATCTTTTTGCAGTGGTTTGCTTAGTGTGTTTTTGTGCTAGTGCCTTAGCTGGTTTAAGCTTGTCAAAGACAACTCCAAGTGTGTTATAATCTCTTTATTTTGCATTGTGGTTAGTTCACGTGGTGAAAAGTCAGATAATGACTTTAATGGCAACAATTTCCGACAGTATGCAGCTTTCCATCCTTTTAAAGCCAAGCAACCTCCATGTGGGTGAAGATAAGCCAAATAAATCTAATGACAGATTGTGAGGGTTGTGGTGTCTGTATTTTGTGTCCTTGCACAGTTTTGTTTGTTCACTCCAGCTATGCGTTTGTAGATAGAATACTAGCTTGACTTGTGGTCCTAGCATACTCCAAAACGTGTTTTGGATCTTTTTTAAATTTTTTGGGGGGGAAATTGAGCCACAATGTTAGCTTGCACATCCATAAATCATCAAATTTAAGTTCACTGACATATAAATTAACACAGAAAATTCCCAACAAATTGAGTCTCCGCATTAACAGTTAGAAGATTGCCTAAAATGGCATGTTATGCGCAACGCACAACAAACAACAAGGATTCAATCTCCATTTCTTGGAAGACTTTAAAGAGGAGAAAAATGCAGCAGATCCTTTTGCTGGCGTCGCACTTCTTCCATCGCCAAGGAAACAGTAGCTAAGGGAATGTAGGCAGCACACAGCAACAATCAGAATGTCTTCCAATCACTTACAATGACTATTTTAATGTTATAAAGGCATTTATAACAAAACCTGTATCCATTAGATGTGTACAAAAGCTCATAGTCTTAACACCGTCGTGCTTTTTTTTTTAAAATTCCATTCTTGTCCAGCCAAAAAAACCCTGGAAACTGATCCTGACTTCTGTCCATCCGCTTTGCTATAAAGACCCATGGTTGGATGCCCACTTAGACATCCCATATGGAGCCTTTTCAACATTTCTGCTCAACAGATTTCACACCCAGCTGACTTCCCTTCCCCCTAGTCAAAAGCAGGATTGTTAAAGACATACAATCAGATAGGCAGAGTGACGTGTTACTGTGGTGTAGTGGACAGAAATACTTTTAACTGGTTTCTAAATGATCAGTCAGCTTCTGGATAAAATAGCACTGGCTGCATTTCTGTCTGCTTTGAAAAATACTGGAGGAAAAAAGCTCAGTTTTTGACAGATATACAGAAGGCAAATGAAGCAGGAAACCTGTCTCAGCATCCAATGAGTTATTTTTAGCCTCCGGTTATGCTTCACTTTTCATACACTACTACGCGATTTTGACACACTGAAAAATACTCTGCCTGTCCTATGTGTGTTCTAAGCCAAGGCTGCCCTGTTGTGAGAGGGGGGGGACAGGGATTTGGGACAAGTGGCACCAGGAACAGCCAGGAAAAATAAATGGGAAAAGCAGAAATCCCTGCCATTTTGCACACATAATCCTCTCTAAACCGCCATCAGCAATATCTTTGTGATGAAAGGAAGGCTTAAAGGTGCATTTTTCCTGAGTGTATAAATGGACCAAAAGTGTCTTGTGGGAGTAAAAGAGAAAGAACATTCCCTTGGTCACTCAAATGCGCGAAAGATAATACACAAATTTAAAAAATGTGTTAGCCTTCACAGATCAGAGAAAAGATCGGATGAAATGATGACAAACATCTGTCTGCACCGTTATTGCAATAATTAAGTAGCCTGTTTTTAATTCTTGTACTTTGACCAGACCGGTCTATATCTTATCTCAAGATAACAGCAACAAAAAGTCCATAATATGTAATTTCCCATCTTACCTCTACATCTGATTAAGAATTAAAAGCACCATAATGGCTGTAGCTTCAGCAATGAGTCAGCATGTAACCTGATAGTGGAGCGGTGTAGAGCTCTCTCTTGACTCTCCTGGACAAGATTATCCAAAGAAATTGCATGCATTAACCCCTTTGAGACCCAAGCCACTTTTCTTAAATTTTGTACAATTACAAGTACCTACATGAGGCAACGTTCTTGTTTTCAGCAGCCTCTAGGCTAGTCAGATGCCATCACTTACATAAATGTTGAGAGAAGCTTTATAGCTTTATGCATCTGGTAATATTTTATCAAATATTTACCTAGCTCCTGCAAAGTGTGTGGACCGTTTTTTTTTTTTTTTGCTTGTACAGACATTTATAATGTTTTTGATAAATTGTTGAAATCAAGTCTAAGCTAAAAAAAATTATGCCATCATCTGGCATAGTACTGCAGATAAAAAAGTATGTGATTAATATAAGGCAGGCCTACACTCACCTGCTACTCTATTAGGTACAGCAGTTCAATTGCTTGAAACAAAAATATCTAATCAGCCATGGCAACAACTCAGTGAATTTAGACATGTAAGCATGGTCGAGTCGAACTGCTGAAACTTCAACCCAGAATCAGAATGGGAAAGAAAGATGGTTTAAGGGACATTTAAAGTGGCGCAGTTGTTGGGACTAGACTAGAAACTGAGGATTTACTAGGATTTTTATTCAAAAAGCAAAAAATATCTAGTAAGCTGGGTTAAAATGCCCTGTTTATGCCAGAGAAGAAAGCCAGAATGATTCATGCTAACAGAAAGGCAACAGTAACTCAAATAACTGATTGTTGTAACCAAGGTATATGGAGCAGGATACAGCGCTATGTCAGAGAGCTCATGTCACTTCAAACGTGGCAGTGAGTTTACTGTACCCAATTAAGTGTCTGGTGACTTTCTCGAGGCTTGATTCCATGATAATTGCGCAAATATTTGACAGGCAGTAAGCCAGTTGTCTTACAGTTTTATTCATAGCGAATATGACTACTGTTCAGTGTTTTTATTTTCTGGACAAGTAGTCCAGTATTCACTCGTCTGTATTCACATACACTGAACTTAAGTGGCACCCCATTCTTAATTCATAGGGTTTAATATGGTGTTGGCCCACCCCGTGCAGCTATCACAGCTTAAATTCTTATGGGAGTTTGAACATGAATGTGTTTATTGTTCCAGAAGCGTATTGGTAAGGTCAGACACTGATTTGGGATGAGAGGGCCTGGCTTGCGGTGCCCGCTCTAATTCGTCCCAATGGTGTTCTATCGGGCTCAAGTCAGTCAAGTTCTTCCACACCAAACTCATCTATGTCGTAATGGACCTTGCTTTGTGCACGTGTGCGCAGTAATGTTGGAACAAGAAGGGGCCATCCCCAAACTGTTCCCACAAAGTTGCTGACTTTGCGTCACTCCAGAAAACATGCCTTCAATTGGAGGTGTGCTTTTCACCACTGCATCTGATGCTTTGCATTGTGCTTGGTAATGTAAGGTGTGGATTCAGTGGCTCGGCCATTAAAATCCATTCTATAAAGCTCTCTACACGCTGTCCTTGAGCTCATCTGAAGGCCACAAATTTTGGAGGTCTGTAGAAATTGACTGCAGAAAGTTGGCGACCTGACCTGCTGACCTGACTCAGCAGCTTGGGCCTGTGGTGATTATCTACTGTCATTCCCAATCGCTTCCACTTTGGTAAAATACCACTAACAGTTCCCTGTTGAATATTAAGTAGTGAGGAAATTTCACAACTGGACTTGATGCACAGGTGGTATCCTATCACAGTGCCACACTGGAATGTAATGAGCTCCAGTCCTTTCCCAAATGTTTGTAGAATTAGTGTGCATACCTGCTTTATTTTATACACCTGTGACCAGAGAAAATTATTTAATGAATGAATTCAATGATTTGGATGAGTAAATCCGTTTGGCAAAATAATATACACTAACACAATAATACATTACGGACACACTAGGGAGTACCTGGACAGAATCACACAGATGTGGGGAGGACATGCAAACTCCAACTGAGGACTGAACCCAGGAACTTCTCACTGTAAGGTGACAGTGCCGCCCAAACATGGCTGTTTATTGTTAGATATTTATAGCAACTGTATTCAACTAGCATAGAAAGGGAAGTAAATGATTATTTAGTTTAACTGAGGTGTTGAACCTTCATCAGCTGAAACTTCCAGAAAGAACAGTTGCTTGTCAACATAACTGTGGTTAACTGCAACTCGATACTTACCCTTCCTCCTCTCCCAGCTCTCCTCCTCTCGCCACACACAAGCACACATTCTCTCCCTCGCTCTCTCTCTCTCTCTCTCTCTCTCGCTCTCTCATTTCACAATATAATGAGTTAAATTTGGGTTTATTTACAATACAAACAGTATAGAAGTGTAACATCATTGTCCAGCTGTAATTCCAGCTCCAAATAATACTAGCTTTCTGAAAGCTAGACACGAAACTAAAGTCCTGGACCAATAATTTATGCCTATTGAGACAAAACACTGAGACCCGATGCCAATACAAGCACTGTGTTTTGATGCTGGGCTGATTTTTCTATCTTCTTCCAAACAGGATTACTCACAGATGCTTTACCACAAGCTGATGGCCACTAGATTTGAAAAGAGTAAGTTTTGCTGTTTGTTAGCATGTTCTAATGCTGAGATCGATGTTGTTCAAATGGGTAACAAAATAGGTACCATGTTCTACGTATTAAAAATAGATTAGGGAACACCAGGATAAATGACTATTTTAGGAAATATAAGAAGGAAAAAAGTCCATTACTGGAAAAAACTAGTTAGCAAACAGCAAAATAAGCATTTGCAATAAAACTTAAAAATGCTTTGTTATAAAAATAAAATAAAAAAAAAACCCTGTAAGAAGAGAACTGTGGTAGCCTAGCAGTTAAAGTACTGGACTGTGGACCTGCGGTCCTGATGATCCAGGGTTCAAATCCCACCTCTGCCAACCTGCAACAGTTGGGTCCTTAATGAAACCCCTTCACTAACAATTGCTTCAATTTTTCAAAAAAAAAAATGTTCACATATTTGCAGAGTCTATGTATCAAGATAGGACAGACTACTGAGCAAGTGCTTTCAAGCTACTGTTCTAAAAGTGCATGAGTGAAGTTAAATATGAGTGAACAAACTGCGGCAAGAGAAAGAATACAGACAAAGACAGTCAACAACTTATTTCGCCTAATCGCCATACAGAATATAAAGATAAACGTCTGAAATCCAACAGCCAAAAACTCAGCAAGACAGAGGAATCAACCAGCAAAAAAAGTGCCTTATGACAAGAAGAGCAAGATGTCAAGACATATAAGTGTCAAGATATATATATGTCAAGATATAATTGTTTGTCAAACTGACACGGCGGGTAAGTAATGGTTTGTACTCCAAATACTCCTTTATATATAAAAATATATAAACATACATTTGAAAAATTTTAATGATTTTTAATGAATTCTGCTAAAATCGCTCATAACGCGCCAATATTCCGTAATGCAGTATATGACATTTAACTCAAACAATAGTTATCATCAACAGAGGGATAATAGTTATCGACTCTTTAAAACACTGTCACTGCATTCTAGTCAAACAAACTGCAGCTTCACTAACAATTAAAAATAATTTAAAGTATTTTTTTTTAAATACTGCTAAATGGGAAAAAAAAAAATAAATAAAAAAAATAAAAAAGCTTATGCAAATTATACAGTGTTCCCACGCCACTTCACGATTCCCCTTTCGCAAACTCTGTGCATCGCGGGTTTTCAAAAAATATTAATAGAAAAAATATATCGCGGATTTTCGCTGTTCCGCGGGTTTTTGCAGAACTTTCACAATAAAAAATAAAAAAATAAAAAATAATAATCACAATTTATGAAAATATATTAAAAATATTAATTCTAACAATAAACTAATGTTATTAATCATAAAATATTAGGATTTACAGTAAATAGCTGTTTCTACTCAATGTGTAGGATATGACGTGCTGTAAGCTCGGTACGGACAGAGCATGTGTGATACGAGAGTGATGTATGG
>JAVSBV010132963.1:0-17249 GCA_033117975.1 Parotocinclus spilosoma
TTACCCGCCCGTACCGATCCTCCAGCTCTACATGCTCTCGGATCTTACCAGCTATCTCTGGGACGCACGGATAAGGGACGAACGCCATTAATCAAACGCGCGCACCGAACAGAGATGGAACCCCGGTAGAACCACGATGACCCGACCCCGAACGACGCTTAACGCCACGCCTTTATAGGCCATGGCTCAGCTGTTCGGAATCAAGACCTGATGAGACCGCTGGTATAAGGACCGTCCCACCGATAGGTCTGTAATGGCGACCGGCGGGGACGGCCACCAGATCAGAGAGGTGGGAACCCTAACAGGATTTGCATGATTCTCCCAATACAATGCATAGTATCATTATACAATTTAAGTCGTATATTTAAGTAAATTTATGTAAATTTAAGAATATGGCATTTCAGTACATATCATTGTATAAAAGGCAAGGGCGCAATTGTAAACTGAACTCCTCTGATCTCTAAACCCTCAGATGGAATTGTCATTCATTAATAGCTGATATAACCATATGGCCAAGGACTTTATTGGTAAACCTTTGCCAATCCCCCATATGCTGCCCACATCTTTTCTGAAATGCATAAACCAAGATTTGATAGTATGAAGGAGTGGGAATGTCTATTGTATCAAACACTTATCATACAATGTCATACAAGAATCACCTGATTTCCTGTATTTTTTATATTCTCTCTCTCACAGTTGACCTACAATATTGTTTTTTACATACCATACTATACTGTATATTATTATGCACAAACATTTACTGTATGCTACATGTTTCTGTATAATGTAGCAGATGGGACCAGAGCTAAACTGAGCTTAGAACTGCATGTTACTGTTCTAGTTATGTTGCACTGATGATCATCATTTCTGCCACAGGCCCTGTCTCAATTGCACATTTCAAACCTCACATCCAAATCCACTGAATTAACCATGTACCAATGATGCTGATCTATTTGTAGATTATAAATAGTTGAGAAGTAAAATGTAGCTGCTGTGGATTAGGGTTTCACAGCCATTAATAGTTGAGGAAGGAAAATGGTGCATTAGTGAACACATAAACACGGAATCCCTTACCACTCATTTGGGGTCTTTTATGCTCAGTGCACATTTCCTTTTCAGCAGAGTAGCTGAGCTGTAATACACAGAATTAAAAATCATGTCTGAAGGAGCTGTGGAAAACCCCCAGTGACCCCTGTTGTCCTGGAAATGTGTTCCATGGAAGATATGCTTCAGCATGTGTATGGAATGTGGTAAAATGTATGTCATAAAGCAAGTTCTTAATTTAGTTTGCTTAAAAAAAAGAAACATACTGCTATCCTAGACATTGTACCCTCAAAATCGTCTAGTTCTTTTTTTCCAGTTATATTTCCCCTCAATGTTCGAACAGCTAAGTCTGTAGCTATCTTCAAACGACGCTTGAAGACCCACCTATTCCACACTTACTTCAACTAACATACCCCTCTTTTTCTCTCTATCTCTCAAAAAAAAAATAAAAACACAATGTTTTCAGTTTCAGAAGTGTATTATTGTTTAGATTCCTGATTAGTAGGAATAGATTATGTTACTAAGTCGCTCTGGATAAGTGTGTCTGCTAAATACTGTAAATGTAAATGTAAATTTTAGGAATGGATAATGTCAATTTCTATATTATAATGTCTTAAAGCATGCTCAGTAATCCAGATATGTAAAGAGAATGTTGAATCAGTTTATGTGGATGCAAGGTATTTGCAAAACATTTAATCACTCATTCTGAGTCGGTAAGAAATGTACTGTTAATACCAATTCCTGAGGTTCAAGGCATTGCCCTTTCACATAAACACTGGTTTAAACCAGTGTTGCTCCCTATCAAAAATGTACACCTCTTCATCCTTGTAAGAGTGGTCACTGGCCTGTAGGTGGGTGTAAACTGCAGAGTCCTTGCCTGATGAGGTAGCTCGTCTATGTTGTGAAATCAATTTCAGCAGTAGCTGTTTGGTTTCCCATATGTACAGTATTTAAAAAATGGCTACATTTTTGTAACTATTTTAGTATTTATTTTCATAGGACAACACTAAAGATATGACACTTTAATACAATGTAAAGTGGTCATTCTACACCTTGTATAACTGTAAATTTGCTGTGCTCTCAAAATAACACAACACACAGCCGTTAATGTCTAAACTGCTGGCAACAAAAGTAAGTACACCTCTAAGTGAAAATGGCCAAAATGTACCCAAAGTGTCAATATTTTGTGTGGCCACTATTATTTTCAAGCACTGGGCATGAAGTTCACTACAGCTTCATATGTTGCCACTGGAATTATCTTCCACTCTGAGTCATATTATACCAGGGAGGGAAAATTCACTTACGGGTATACTTACTTTTGTTACCAGAGGTTTAGACATGAATGGCATGTTTTGAGTTATTTTGAGGGCACCGCAAATGTACACTGTAAACAGGCTGTAGACTGACAACTTCACATTGTATCAAAACGTGTGTTCAGTGTTGTCCTATGAAAAGATACAATAAAATAGTTACAAAAATGTGAGGGGTGTATTGACTTTTGTGAGGTACTGTATTTTGCATGTTCAGATCAAAATGACTAGGCCACCCATGGAGGATGGGTCCCCTGTTGAGTCTCGGTCCTCCCAAGGTTTCTTCCTACCATTTTAGGGAATTTTTCCTTGCCACTGTCGCCCTAGGCTTGCTCAACATGGGATTGACCTTTTAAGACAGTGTAATGTTGTGAAGCTGCTTTGAGACAATGCTCCATTGTAAAAAGCGCTATATAAATAAACTTGAACTTGAACTTTAAAACCATAAAGATGTAAAGAAGTTCAACCCGAGCCTCCAATGACAGGAACCAGACAACAAGCAACTAAAGATGTCTCAGTTATATTCAGGCATGATAATGATAATGATAATGAACAATGACAAGTCCAAACAGTAAACTCATGTGACATATCTTGTAGCTATAGTTATTCGATGTATCCATAATTCTCTACTCTCACAACTTAAAGATTTAGTGATTGCTAGTGAAAGTTCAGGGTAAATTTGTTTTTGATTTTTTTTTTCTGGAGCATAAACTGAGCAATCATGACTTTCCTCTGTTTTGAATAAAAACACACCAGAAGACCAAACAAGAGAACAACCAAGACCAGATTTTCAATTTGGGCTGTTAAGCATGGTCTGATTTTCAGAACTAATCCATGAAATTTGTTCAATTACATCAAACATGACATCAGTTTTGTGTGAAAAAGTGTCAATTTACTCAGCATATAACAACTTTTCTCTTTACTTCATTCTAGAGGTAGACTGTTGATATGTGACCTTGTCAACATTGTGTATAAAATTGGAAAAGGATTGAGTAAGATAACATGACTTAAGTTTTAATGAAAATAATGGTTCTAAACAATTAACTTTTGTTCTATTATGTTCTGTTAATTACCTGTGGAATACTAACTTCCAAATGAGTCTCAGCTCCTTACACAGGAATTACATACTAAATGTTCACACATCATTCATTGAGTGCAAAGATTTCTGAACATCATGTCACAATGCTGAGTAAAAGAGAATCTGTAAACAGCACCGAGACCTACAACCCATATGACTAAATGGCCCCAGAGTCTAGATAATAGTTTCCACATTGCACAAAACAACTTTGCAATACCAATCTCATGCGTACCTAAGGATCCGTAGAATCCTGTAGAAATGCCTATGAAACCAACACAAATGCAAATAAAATAATGTGGCTAATAGCTCAGTAGTAGTGCTAACGAGATAATTATATGTATAACAATTTTCAATTTTTAATAGTGTACTAACAGTGAACAAATGATTGCAATATTATTAAGAGAAGGGTAATTTGGAGGCACATACAGTGAGGGAAAGAGCAAACGACAGTAGAGGAAAGGGAGATGAGCCTGCGGCCTTTTGGCTCCTATTGTTTCAGAGCCCATTATCCATGTGGATTTTATTAAGAACAGCAAAACGAATATGAGTGCAGCTTTCCCAGGTTCTGGATGTGGGGAGCAAATCCAAATGCTGACCAATTACCAAATTAAAGTACTTACAAAGTTGATATTATCTAGACAGTTTGCATGGTTTCTGTCTCAAGTACTACCTTTTTAAAATCTGGAAACATACACTTTGGATATTATTTGTGATCCAATACTCCAACAATTATTAAAGCTAAGGTATAAACATTCTTAGTATATGAGCTAATTATCAATAACACACAGAGCATTCAAGCCATGTTAAAGACTTAATAGGGGACAAAAACAGAACAGTGCAGACAAAAGCTCTTTAACATCCACGACTGAAATCAAATACCACATATGGGAAGAGAAGGTTTTTTACGCTTAGCACAGTAAAATCCAAAGCATCGGACAACATCAGCAAGTTTCAGCATTAAAACCAGCAAAGTAGAGAAATCTAGCCTTGCATTGCTGTTATTTAAAATACCACTGATAAAAGTGCTCACTTGTGATTAACACATGTACAAACACCTGCAACAATTAAGTCATTATGAGAAAGTTCTCTTACCTGTCGATGATAACGGGGTCGGAGGGAGTCTCGTTTCGGTTGCCACAGCTTTTTTTGTCACAACACCGACTGACAGGAAAGTGAACAGGAAAAGAAACTGATCTTAAAGAGGATTCATTGACACAGAGAAATAACAAACCTATTACACTGCTCACAAAAATTAGGGGATATTTCAAAATACATACGAGAAGGATCCCACAAGAACTGCTGAACAATCTGATCGTGTCCATGCCCCATCATTGTCATTGTCAGTCTTGGGTGATCATACACTCTACTGAACAGTCAATGCGTGGTACTCTCATCCAGTTTAACATGCTTCTGTTCACCCCTGTTCAGAGCCATGTCACTTGCTACTCATTTCTTTTACTACTCATTTGTCTTGCTGATTACCTACTTTAACGGAATCAAATCAAATGCTTCTTTTTTATCGCTTTATATTCATCTTGAAATAGCCCTTATTTTTTGTGAGCCGTGTATCATAAGTTTATAGTACAAACTATTGTAGTAGAAACATGGTCATTATTTATGGATATGGGTTAAATATTGTTTAATTATGAGGACAGTTAATACCAGATGCCACTGTTTAAAAAATCAGTTTTAACTTTCTTTTTATTTGGTAGTGAGTGCAAATCAATGGGGAGACTTGTAGGTGGCTGAGTGTTTGGTGGGCAGAGTTTGGAGAAGGTGTAGTTTAAACATGACTATACTACTGCAGCACATGCATATGTAGACATTTAAATAGAACTGAAGAGACAATGAGGGTGTAGCCAAGGGGTTAAGAGTGATGAAGGGAGAGCAAAAAGTTGTTAGGAGCAGCTTGGGGAAAGGGAGACCCCCAGGCTCGGATTTCCACCGCACAGATGGCAGCGCGACTCTGAAAGGGGCTGGCGATGAAGCTGTCACATGAAACCCTTGGCATTGTCCCGCTATCTCAACAGTCTCTCACTCTCCATCTCCAACTACCCCCACCACCAATTCTGACTTCAACTATCTGTCTTCAATCAAGTTTTAGGGCTTTTTCATTGGATTCAATCAATCATTCAAGAGATTGAAACTTATGAGAGGATGTACTGCAAAAACATTAAAACTGCAATTCCAGAAAACATCTAGAGAATGTAGGATATACACTAATTGTCTTGGTTTTTTATTTCTATGTAAATTATCACATGCTACCTTTGAGATTATGTTTATTACTACGTGTTAGTATCGGTTTATTTTACAAGAGCGTACTATTCATATTTCCTGCTAACATCAGACCAGACCTTAGGAGCCCTGAACAGGAAATCACATCTTTAATCTCAACATTTCCTTCCCGATGTAGCTTTTGAAGATATTAAAGCCAAATCGCCTCATGTAATTAACAGGAAGCAGCAGTTGGCGTAAATACCCAGCAACATGACTATGTTTTGCCTCCTCTGGCATATGTTATACTTCACAGAACGCTTTGATTCATGTTGCTAGCCTTGTGTTATGACAACCATAATCTTTAAAAAGGGTTGTTTTGATCATGCTCAGCAAATGTCCTCTAGCTGTTTCTCACAACAGTTTTGCTCTTTTTTTTTTCATTTTTTCTTAAGTTTGTACAAACTAAAGGAATAAGCATTTCTGTCTAACAGTCACAAGCTGGCACAGCACCATATGGCTAATGGTTGTATGTGGCAATTAGCAGACCTGATTAATAGCGAACAGCCTAATTTTCTGCTTATAGCTGAGAGTGAACCCCCACTCCCTACCTTTCACAACACCCCCCCTCTCTCTCATATACACACACACACACACACACACACACACCTACATCCTCATCTACAAAAAGCACTCCCAAAGCAAAGTTGGAAAGGCAAGAAGGCATTGATATAACTGGGCAGCCAAATTGTCTTCCGTCATTGTGTAGGATGATCATTGTCATATACTGTGTAATATATACTACAGTATCTCAAGTCTGACTTTATGATAAGCATGTTTCTGCTTCAAGCTTGGCATAACCCTCATAGTGCTGCATATAAGGCATATTTGTAAATGAATTGGAAAGTATAATGAGGTTCTGCTTGGCCTAATTAACGTGGTAACAGGACGATGTTCATGAGGTGGTGCACTATTAAAACAGTGCTAAAAATAGACAGACATCAATCTTCACAACCTACTTTTGTCCAAAACTAATCTTTGTAAGATCGGTCTCATTAGCAGTGAAGTTTACAGTGTGTACGCACAGGAGTCAAAAAGTAGCAGAAAAAAACACAAAAAATAATAATATGAAATAATACATATTGTTATCTGCTTAATGTTCCCAAAGTTCGCACTGAATTTGGTAAGAGCTCCTTCATGTATTTTGCACCTACTACTTGGAATGCATTGCAGAGCAATCTTAATCTGGAGGAACTTATTTCTCTTGGAACATTCAAAAATTTAGTGAGGTACTTGGAATCAGCTTCTTATCATTCCTGCTATTGTTTTGTTTGAAAGGTGCGTTATTCAACCCTATTGATCCGATTTGATTGTATTTGTGTATTTGTATATTTTATGTTTGAGTTGTTGTTTTATGGTGTAATTGTGAATTGTCGTGTTTAAATGATGAAACTGATGTTTTAGGCTGCTGTCTTGGCCAGGCTTCCCTTGAAAAAGAGATCATTGTGTCTCAATGGGACCGACCTGGTTAAATAAAGGTTAAAGTAAAAAAAAAATAATCTATATTTATATCTAATCTGTATTTAGATGTAAAATTAGTCCAATGCAATATCTCATATTCCAAAGTAAAATAAATTTCCAATGCCACTGTTTTGAATAAAACAGAAGACGAAATACCACAGAAGTGAAAGTATTTTTTTATATTCAGTAATATACAGCACAGACAATGTAACAAATACAGATTAAGGCTGAAATGTAACAAATACGAGCTAATGTAGTGTATTAGCAGTTATAGTTGGGGACATGAGAATAAGGGGCATGTCCATGGGGGCCTTTTAAAATATTCATGAATATTCAAAGATCGTTTAATTTTTAAATACTGATTAAGATATAGCCTTATTCCTAAGTCATTTATTGTGCTTTTATAACCATTAACAATATTGTATTGCACAGTATCAATTAAAAATATTGCACTTATCACTACTGCACTATTTTTATTATAAATAATAGATAATATTAGGCTATTTTAAAAGTTTAATTAGAACAGTTTAGGGATTATTTTAAATAATTTACATAGAACATAGACACATAACCCTGACTATTAAGTAAGAGAAATATCTAGATTCAGTAGATCTACACTTTCCATCAAAATCACCACCTCACCTGCACATGATTTCATGCGTCAGTAGCACACGGCACATCTCAGGGTTCTTGTCCTGACCTTCATAGACGATAGCCTTGGAGAAAAGAAAAGAGAGGATGGAGTTACAAAACTCATTTGGTCAACTTTTTCCAAGACTTTCCTACCCGTCTATCATTTTCAAAATCAAGTGCCTCTCTTCCTAGTGACCCAAAGCTTTTTTTCCCCAAACAGTTCCATCTCTTCGTGCACCAGACCAGCATGGAATGTAAGGACACAGATTCCACTTGAGAAACACACAAACACACTAAGGGGGCTTGAGAGCTTAAGCAGTTTACAGCCTGTGGCCAAGGCTGTGTTTAATGAATAGCACCACATGTCGTGGGAACCCAGCAGTGCCTTTCCAGCATCTCTGGCCATTCAGTATTTGTGCATAGCCTCTGCCTTCAGCTCCATGCATGAGAAAAATGTGGGTGTAGGAAAAAAAGTGTTTTTAGAAGCATTGAGGGTAGGAAGACCTGGCCGTTGAACTTTTTCCCTCAACCCTGCCTAATTTCTGTTATCCTAGTTTCACAGTTACAAGTAATGTAGCAATTGGGATGTACTGTACATGCTGTGAGAGAGATTAGGAGAATGAAGAACACCTGATGCTGGTGAAAGAGCTGACAAGGGAAATGGGTGGGCGGATGAGTCTTTGTGGAGCGAAATGTATTTGAAATTAAACTACTGTGATATTATGTACATCTGCACCTAATAACCACCATATAAAACTGCAGTGAGCATTTATAAACCAGAAAATGTCTGCTCTCTAAATTGTGTAATGTCACAACTGGATGGTCTCACCTTGACAAGAATCACTTTTAATTAAACTATAGTACAGGGCAAAATCATTAACATAAAGCTTAATATATACAAATATAACATTTTGAAACATCCTGTAATTAATTGAATAATGTATTCAAAGAGAAAATGATTATTGCATGGCCACAGCTTTTCCACACTACATTTCATGGCCGCAATATGACTGCATAATTCAATCACTGCCGACTTCCTCATCAGAGTGCAGGGGAGTACTGTGAATATTGCATATCACTTGCCCAGAAAAGTGTCTGCTAAATTGTGTATTTATTTGTACTATCGGATTTCCATCATATAGTCGAAATATCATAAATCATAAAATGGGGAGTACCGTAATTAACTGTACAATAGCGTAATTCTTATCTTTATATCTTTTATAAAATTTGAAGAAACAGTCAATTCTCTTTTCAGTTCGGTCATAATTGTTTTCTGTCATTCAGGTTTTTTTACACAACCCTTACCCAAGATAGATTTTTATGTTCTATTATACTTACAAAGACCTAAGACATAAAAGCAAACTGATGATGATCGGATGGGTCATTAAAACGGCACATATCTTAACATAAATTTAATTTAATATAACAGTCATTTCATAACGGTCTTCCATGTTCATGCTTCTTTCACTTTTTCTACTAAATGCCCGATTGTGCTCTGTTTTGAACCATTAATAAAAACTGACATACAAAAAATACTTAAAACAAATTACACAACACCACCCATTAAAAATGTGTATTTTAATATCTGATCTTGCTGAATGCAGATGTATATTTTATATTAAATTCATTTAGAGAAATCTGATAAAATGCCTTCCAGATTAACCAAGTTCTGCAGAGAAAAAATGAAACTGATTTTGTCTTTGCATCACTGGATCTCCACCCATCATTCTCAGACCTTAAAAATTCATGACTCACACTAGCCAGTACTTAAGAAAACCCTGGAAAGTGCTCATCTTTCTGTCTCCACACAAGTCTGTTACCTAATCCATTGTTGACTTTTTGCTATGTGTTTTGTCATAGATGCTATAGGTGCCAAGGAGCTGGGGTAAAAAGTGTAATGGCCTGTGCATTCACGCCTACTCTACCGTGTAACATGGAGGGTAAGGGTTTAGGGAGCATGGAGGTAGGCACAAGGTGGGTGTGGGGACAAGCAGTTGGGCTGTCAGACTGGAGCATGAAGACACCATCTGGCACGACACCGCCTCGATTTTCTCTTCACGGCTTTGCTCTCACCCATCCCCGGTTCTAAATAACATATCTATGCCAGGCTGGAACAGCTTCCTGTGGCCCATGCCATTCTTGAATATGGGAGTTGATATGCCATTCCAATCACTCCCTCCCTTGATAATGCCAACAACATCCCCTTTCTAAGACCTGCGGTCCTCCTGTAGAAGCATTCAGACTAGCCGGTCTGAATTCTGTAACCTTACTGTAATGTGCCAGATATTCTACATCGATGTTAGATTTTACAAAACTGATGCCACTGTGTTCAGGCAATTTTAATCAGGGTTCATTCTTGCAGAGACAATCCAGAAAAGATACAACTGAAACATAGTATAATGTCTTTTAGGTGTACATTACACCACACAAAGGCATGGAAAGAGATATCACTTTAGTCAGTGCTTTAGCTGGCAAGCTCATACAAATCATTCAACTGATTTCTTTCACTTTGAGAGACCAACAGATTTAAAAACTACACAGACTGCCTTACTGCCTACTGACTGCTCCACTCTCATAAACCATATGAATCTTAGAACATCCTCTATATGGTGACAACTTTATTACTCTACTTAATCTTCTGACAAACTTTATCTTAGAAATACATGCTATAACAAATTACAATGCAATATCTTGATGGGATGTCATTGAGACATTGATTTTACTGTTGCAGCAGCAAGTCAACACCTCCTACCATCAATTACTCTGCACCCATAAAACAGAAAACAGACTCCCAGAACAAAGGCGCAATCAAATACTAAGCTCCTGCTATCTTTAAACTGCAGGTAAAAGTTAAGAAATCCAGATTTCTTATATGTGACAGAAACCAAATAGCATCTGAACCATAATTAACCAGGCCACAATTTACATTTGTAAAACTTAACTGTACTGTATTATGTTGTGTATTAGTCTTGAATGGAGTATTGTTTTTCTGAGCATGTGGGTAAGTTTCAATGAGGGATGTAGTGTTGGATACAGGCCACATATAAAAGTTTTGAGCCTATCAAAAAATGTAAGTAATTCAAAGAAAATAACCCTCGGGTTTGACATTTCAGAGAAACTCAACAAGAGCTAAATTAATTTTTTGGAGTGTTAAGTTTTATAAACAGGTTTATCTGGGTGTCTGAAAATGTACATCAGAAAGTTCAAGCTCAGCAACGGAAGAGCCCAATAAATAATTTCAGCACTTCACTTTTCCTTTCATATCTCACCCAGCTCTCCTGTGACAACTTGGTGTGATACCTGAAGTTGCGTGTGAGTTAAGAGAGTCATAATAGTAAATGGAAACATGTTATCATCTGCCAACCAAACTGATTTTCTCTTAAGGTCACTGTGCAGCTTTCAAAGAGGTGCCACAATTTCCGCCTCAATTTCCCAAGCATGCATACACAACACAGATATTATGCCACACCCCACCAAATACACACACACACACATCTCAACTCAAGAACCAGGAAATGATCCAGAGGAGGGAGACTAGGAAAAGAGAGAGAGAGAAGATTCATAGCATAAGAAAGAAGTGAGGTAGTTTATGAAACAGGAGTTGCAGAAACATAAATATCACAATACAACGACAGGGATTGATATTTTGAAGATATAGAGATTAGTGTATGTGAAAAAAGACAAAAGAGAGAGAGAGAGAGAGAGAGAGAGAGAGAGAGAGAGAGAGAGAGAGAGAGAGAGAGAGAGAGAGAGAGAGAGAGAAAGAGAGAGAGAAAGAGAGAGAGATGGTAGTACTGGGGTGCCAAGTATCAGCGTGAGGCCACAAATCATTAACACAGTTTAAAAATTCTAATTTTTTGTGTCTCATATTGCGTTTCTCGCTCCTTCATTTGTACATAGATAACAAATCACAAAAAATAATTCATCTTCATTAAATATGTCATACCTGAGAACATTGCCTATAACTACTTCATTACAATTAATGCTTTACTGTCAGTAAGCAAATAGTACACTTTTATACTAACATAAGTTTCATTCATTTACATAAATAACATAAATAATATAACAGGCCTTACCTAATGCTACTGTATATGCTGCCACATCTTAATAACAGCTAACAGAAAAACATGATTGTCCAACTAAAATCAGTGGCAAATCGGATTACATAAATGCTCAATTGTATTATTTGTCATAATGAACAATGTGGTGGAAGAATCCTTCAAACCTCTTCATGATTCAGCCAGTTCTATCCTGGCACATTGGAGTCATAATATGTACAACAACACCTGTAGCTGAGCCATTAAGCATCCCAAGGCTTTATCTAATCTGCGTCTGATTCACAACTATCTTTGTTAACCAAAGCGAAATCAAAGTCACATTCCAACCGAACTGTGTAAATGCTTTTTTGTGTAGTAAATAGAGCTAGCTGGTGGAAAATAGCCCTTCTAATACAAAAATTAAATACTTTAGTGTGATACTGAGTAGCACCTTTGTGGAGGAGAAAGCAAAATATGACATTCAACAACTTTTTTCAGTACATAAGAGAGAAATGTTCACAACAAACACACTGAGTTGAATTCCAAGCTAGTCAACTTTTAAGTGGTGTTTCCTTCACAAACCTTAACTTTCTGCCAACGGTACATATAGCAATCTTACTACATCTGGCTTCTATTACACCTGTTCCATTAGGTGGGGGAGGAAATAATGAATACAAGTGCTAAATTTATTCTAAAATCTGTCAGCAGACAACAACAAACGATTTGTAAGGAAGAAGCCAAGGCAAAAGGGTTATATTTTTTCTTTAACTTGACACTGATAAACAGAGAGAAAGCATGCGACATGGAACACAAAAGTGCCACGTCCTTCCATGAAGTGCAGCAAAGCAGCAAGGAAATAGTAATTCCTCCCCCACCACTTTTGCAGACAACGGCTGTCAAAATGGGAGATGCAGAGGTTTTAATATGCTTTGATATCACCCATGAAGCACGCAGCACAGGGATAGAGTAAGAGACAAAGCAGTGCCTGCAGTTATGTTAATGACCTGCTAAGAGTCATCACACTCCATCTTGACCTAGATGACAGTGAATGGTCACTGTACAGAACCTTGCTTTTATAAAGGAAGCATTTAAGAGCCCATGAAGCACTAATTAAGCTGAAGATCAGGTTCTCTCTTAAAGTTAAGCACTACATGTGAACCAACAGTTTTGACTCCAAATAGTAGCAGATGGTCTAATGAGGCCAGGGCTGCAATTCAAGAACCTGAGAAGGCTAATAATGCAAGTCAACAATAAAAGCCTATGAGACAACGCCTTACAGAGTGAAAGCCTACACATCTCTATTCTCTATAAGCAAACCACAAGGCTGTAGGGATTCCCACTGAAATGCTAAATCTGACTATGACCTGGAACTGCAACCTCTACATTATTATGAAATGATGAGCCACTCTGCCTATATGTAAGTTCATAGGTTAAAGTGTGTGGGGCACATATTTATTGCTATATTTATTTTGTGGCCTAACTCATCCAAAAGTCTACATTGTCCTGGTGGATATTGAAGCACCAACACTGCATCACATCCGATAAAAAAGGCACATCCCATGTGATACTATTTAAAACGTTAATTAATAATTATATTTTCGAGCCAAGATACAGCTAAATAGAAACATTTGGAGAACATCTTTTTCTTACCTGCTTTGTCATTGAGTCAATGAGACGCACATAAAAATCCTGTTCGGTCCTAATACCTGTAAATACAAAGACACTTTTAAGATTTTAATCATGTCCCTGGGTTGCTATATTTTTCTCTGCAAAGAGGTCGTGTTATTTAACTGAATCCTTAGGTATAAAATAAACTGAATATGAAGTAAATATCTCCACTTAGCTATTACACATAAACAATAACAGCGTTCAGCGTCATTAATTTAATGGGATGGCTTGTTAAAGACAGCTGGGCAGGAAGAAGATATGATTTACGTAAAACACCACCTTCTGTCAAGTAATTCATATCTGTAAATAATATATTTAGACACAAGCCCCATATTTGCATTGATAGGCGACAACATCACACTGGACTACAAGCAGTTTAAACTTGTTTAAGAGAACACGTGACCACGAGCTCGAGCCGGTGTCCGACATGCTGTCAACTCTCTCAACGAAAGTGCGATCGATAACGGGGCAGCTCGCATTAACTCAAAAAATGCATTAACGATTTGGGTCTAACGTAAGCAGGCCATTTGCTTGCGACCGACGAGTGGTTATTATATTAAGATGGAAATTAAGATGAGTTTTAGAGCGCTGCTTTTAAGAGACTGTGCTTTAATCGCTTGATGCTGACGAGTAGAGCAGTAATTGAATTTCATTGTTTGCAAAGCGCGTATCGGGCTGTTTAATATCAGTACCTGAAAAACTGTTAGATCGATGTCAGTCCGACGAAAAGCCTTGGTTTCCGGTTGTAAGTTGTTTTTGTCAAATGTAAATTCACATGTAAAACCCATGCAGAAAGACAGAAGCTTGTGCAGAGTGAATCTCACCGTTACTGTAGAGAAGCTGCAGTCTGTAATGGATCCCATTGTTAGTCTTTTCCCCTGTCGTCTCCTATAAAATATATCCCCTATTACACAGCTATAATTCAAAGCCATAAATAAACAATGAAGGAGTCATAATAATAATAATATTAATAACAATAATAATAATAATAATAATAATAATAATAATAATAATATACTAGTTAAATGCAATGTTTTTAGACGTTTTTATATAAACAAACTGCAACGGGACCAAAAATTTTAACACAAAAATAAATAGTTAGTAATAGGTAGTTAAATAGCGTGGGGTTCTGGACAACACACTACTAATTCGCATTGTCAAAATCATGAACGGTGTTCTGGAATAAACCACACTAGCAGATAATAAAAGATAGATAACATCAGAATAAATAAGTGGACATAGGCTACTACAGATTCATGGCCAAGGTAAATAACAAAGTATAATGATATGGTGCAATTTGTTACATTTCCAACACAGCGTTGAACTTTTCTGCATTAGTGCACTTATTATGAATTATATTTCGATTGCAAAACATACTGTGCCTTAAATAATAAGTTAGAAATATAAGTTATAGTCCAATTCAGCACGAGGAATGTTGCTGTACTTAATAGCTGATTTAACTGACAGGCTTAAAGTAAACTATTTAGAGGAAGGTCTATGTAAATGTGTCATAGCTTCACCTTCTCTTTTTCGACGAATCCGACAAATGATGTCCTCTCGATCTCCACTGGTTGTCCCTGTCGGTCATACAGAGCCAGCACGAAGTGGAAGAAGTTGGATTTGCGCAGATTGGAGGGCGGCTGTTTCTCGAAGTGAGCGCGGGCCAAACCAACTCCACTGCAGACACAGATTAACACAACCAGGACCATTAAACACACACTAAGGTTTTTCCTTCCATACCGAAACTAATTCACTGACATACTTTGGAATTAGACTGGAATTAATCTGAGACCTAGTGAGAATCTGAAGCTGGTATACCAGGTGTTGTCTGTGCCAAGATACCACCACTGTTATCACTACTGTTATTAGTTTTGGATATCTGATGTGTTTGTTAACCACCTTTACCAGCAAGACCATGTCAATTTACCATATAAACCAGCACCTGACCAACACTAACCAGTATAAACCACCTTGGACCAACATGGAACTCCCACGATCTTACTTAGTGAATAGGACCAGCTGCTGATGATGTTGTTGTTATTAATATCTACTGCCAGTAGTACATAATTATTATGATTATTATCATTATTATTATTATTATTATCATTATTATTATTATTATTATTATCATTATTATTATTATTATTATTATTAGTAGTAGTAGTAGTAGTAGTAGTAGTATTCAAATTATTATTATTATTATTATTATTATTATTATTATTAATAAAAATAATAATAATAGTAATAATCATCATCATATCAACGACTTATGCTTTCTTCTACTACTTATACTTAAATAGCCGACATGAACAATAATAACAACAACAACAACAACAACAACAACAACAACAACAAAATTACAAAACTATTCGATTTAAATTTGAGGTATTATGTACAGACACAAATAGCTTTGCAATCTAAAGAGTATACTGAAGATATTCTGTCTGCACTGTGCTACGTTACTGATGCAATATAATAATATTAATAATAATAATAATAATAATAATAATAATAATAATAATAATAATAATAATAACAATTAAAAATAACAGTTATTATTATTATTATTGTTGTTGTTGTTTTTGTTGTTGTTATTGTTATTATTGGAGTTGTTGTGGTTGTAAGTAACAGTAACCACTAAATGGGTTTAGTATTGAAGCAGTAATTTTAAACTAAAATAGTTAACAAACGCGGCGTTGTTTAAATACTAAAGTTTTGAGAACCAAGCCCCACAGTTTTCTCGACCGAAGAGCAAATTGAACAAAACCCCCCAGTTCATAAGCAGCTGTATAGAAAGCTATCCGGTAATCCAGCACAACACTGTCTCCCGAACTGAGCGGTGTCTCTGTCGGTCCTCACCTCTGCGCGGCTGTATTGGCGTCCAGCACGCCGGCACTCTGCATCCACGTCCTTACAGCGTTCATCCCGGCGCCCAGCGGCTCCTGCTTCAGACTGCTCCCGCCCAGCTGAGCGCTCTCCGGGATCCCAAACATTCAAAATCCCCCAAATACTAAAATAATCCCGTTCCCTTCCTCTCCTGCCCCTCTGTCGGAGCTGAGTCCAATCGAACCAGAGAGCGAGAGAGACAGAGAGAGAGAGAGAGAGAGAGAGAGAGAGAGAGCGAGCGAATTTCAAGATACGCAAAATTCAGGCCCAAATCCAACAAGGGGAAGATTAAACTGCAAACAAAACAGCAACGACAGTGCTTTCAGTATCGTCTTCTTTGCACTGCACGGAGATGTGAACGTTATCAGTTCTGTTATACTACAGCGTGACAGCATGCGCTACATCTCATGTCAGCATCCTCCAAGAACCTCCAAGAAGTTTCCTCCTTTGCCTTTTTTGCTACACTGTAATGAAATGAGAAGCGCCGATGACGAGCCTTGTCGTTGACGGTTCCGTTGTTCCCCTTCTGGTTAAAACTTAAGAGCTTTGTACCCCTTCCCACGGGGCTCTCTTATTTTTGACTACCTGCTTCGAGGAGCCAAACAAGAACGAGCACAGTGAGACCGCAGGGTGTGAGGGAGGGACCGAGAGGCACGAACCGCCCTCGGACAAAGCCCAGAGGCCCGTGTCAGTTCCGCCTCATTACATATTTAATCCCTCCTTCCCCGACAAGCCTGTCAGAAGTCACTCGCAAGCCAAACAAGGCGAGACCGGGGGGGCAGACAGAGGGACAGACAGACAGACAGACAGACATAGACAGACAGACAGACAGAGAGAGAGAGAGAGAGAGAGAGAGAG
>JAVSBV010132972.1:0-17248 GCA_033117975.1 Parotocinclus spilosoma
CTGTGCTTTTCTTTCAAAAATAAGGAAATTTCTAAGTGACCCCAAACTTTTGAACGGTAGTGTATATATTTTATATACACATATATATGTATATATAAAATGCATTTCACCTTTCAATTTTGAAAAATTAAATAAAATGAAAATACAAGTTATATATATATATATATATATATGCAAGAAGAATGTATATTGAGCTCAATTGCATATATAGCCAGACATTTTCTTTGAAAGAGTAATTTCAGTTACCAAACAGCTCATACAGGTTAGAGTATTATCCTGTATGGGGTAACTCAACTTCAACGTGCAAGTTACACTGATTGTGATACCTCAGGCCTTTACAGGAAAACCAGTGGTTACTGACTGCAGTGTCATGCAATGCATAAGCAGGCAACTCAAGCAGATTGAGAGAGAGGCCATGACACAGAGACACCTCATACAAACAGCACGTATTACACTGACTTACTGGTAAGTGACACATACTGATAACATGTTAACGACACCCATTTTATGAGGGTCAGCACACATGACAAGGTAAACTGAACTATCAAAATGACAAAAAAACAGACAATCAAAAATTAGACACACAACAAAGGTTAGTTGTGTGACTTTATTATGCAAATCCTTTTCTCAAAAACATACAGTTATAACTGTGGACCTCAATTTGTTCACTGAGTTAGTGAAGATCCAAATGAAACAAATGAGATAAACATTTTATATTAGCTTAAAAGTTTATTCAGGATTTTTTTCCAGTATTGCATATAAGAGAGTGGCAAAAGTATGTGAACTGTAGCTTTCACTATCTGTGAACCTCTGGTGCCGAAAAAATAAACCTTTACAGTGTTGATCAGCCTTCACAGTGGCTAAGAATAATTTTATCCTGTTGTTCTATAGAAAATAGCTTTAACTCTGTAATGTTCCTTAGTTTCATTGCATAAACTGTTTAGTTCTAGACAGAAATGGTATTTTATTAACACATTTTCGTGTTGGAACGTGTTCGTTAGAACATATAATTATGAATTAATAATAATATAATTAATTATTCCAATTTTGCCGTTTAAAGCCGTGTTGGCCTAGATGCAGCAATACAAGCCCAAGTACCATATTCATGTGAAAAGCCGCAATGTTCTTTGTTGAGAGCAGAGGCTTTCTCCTTACAAGCCTGCCATACACACTATTGGGGAGTGTTCTCTACATTAACATTAGCATTAGCCACTCACAGATATGTAATACTGAATAATTTCTCCCAATAAATAAATGATGAAGTATAATACTTTTAACTCATTTATTACTATTTATATGCATTTATGACTTGCATGAATGTCTGATAAAATACAGACATTTATACAGTTCACAAACTTTCAAGCGCCGTTTTATGTTCAGCACAAAGTGGTGAATATATGGTTTATATGATTATACTAGATCACACAAGGACAGTATGAAAACTGTAACTAGATTTATTACGCAATCTTTAAAAACAAAATGATACGTCCCATTTGAATATAATACACTAAAATATGGGAAGATAATATAACACAATGGAAATTCAAATTTTGAAGACCTTTGAATATAATAACCTATATAATAATATATACCTAAATAATAATATATTGAATATATAATAAATAATTCATTTATTCACTTTCATAAAATCCCGGACAGTGTCGCCATAGAGTCGGTGCATAGCCAGCGGCATAGGGCACATGGCAGGAACAACCCTGTACAGGGCACACACACTTGGGCCTCTTTAAGTGTAATGAATTAATGACATGCAAACTCCACATAGAAGACCAAGACCACTCTGCTTGGGATCAAACGCAGGACCATCTCACTGTGAGCAGTTCAATAAAACACAGTAAGAACTTAAAAATATGTCGGTTCCAAGGTTGTTGAAAAGAATAACTAACAGAACTGCTGCAGCTGCACCAAGCACAAAATAACTTGTATGTACTTTGTGTTAAAAGGTGCTCATTTTATTAACAACACGTCTGTGCGTAGGTTACATCCGAAACCCACCTGACGAAGCCTAAACACAAGAACAGAACGTGATGGGACCACCACTGACAATCTTGGACGGGCCAATGCTCTGGAAGCCAGAACAGAAGCTGAAAACTGTGGTAGCTCCTTACCAGTTTGACTCAAACTTCGTCTTGCCAAAGGGTAGGATACAAATGAGAATTTCTCAGCACTGCTCTAAAATTGAGCCATGCTGTTCTATCTCCCACCTCTGGCAATGCAAGGTATGAATTGCCTTAAAGTTTCGGACATCTTTAGGTCACAGTGGTTGTGTCTGTGATCACACCAGGGGTGCATTGTGAACCCTCACCAGAATGAAGCAACACTGTCGATTGTATCACATAAACTTCACAATTTAGTGGCAAACATTTTCAGCAACTGTTCCACTGCTCTTTTGGACAACATGCCATCACTTTAAATGCTTTACACATTAAATCAGGCCACACAAAATTGTGCAAACCTGATCTTTAACCCCTTACTTAGGAATTGTGTGTCTAAGCTCATTTTCAATGTTTACTTATTTAATTGTGGCACAATTTTGGCCCTTCTTGTAGAGAATAAAAATGTCCTCTCACTGGCATGGTACTATACTCACTTTTTATTGTGGGCATTACTGTAAGCATGTTGAATTAAACCTGATTGAGTTCCCCTTTATAAAATAGAAAGTAAAACAGCACCATCCACTGTCTGTAAACAGTCTGTCTGCAACTCTGCTCATATGTGATCTACACAATTGTATGGTCTATATTCAGCCCTTGGGTTTATGGTTATTGGAAAGGCGTCACCCCCCTCTGCCTTCCGAGAAGAAGTCAATATTTCTCTGTCTCTCTGTTCACAGCTAATCCAATTTTATGTCAGAAAAAATTGCTCAGCTGAGAGCGGTCCAGCATATTTCTGAGGCATGTACAAGAGTAAGCATGTGGGCAAACACACACAAACACACACACGCACACAGAGAAAGAGTGAGAATTTTTATTCACTTAAATAACTTAAGAAAAAGTTTATTTATTCATTTATACTTAAACTTAACTTTACACTGGTGAGGGTGGCAGTGGGGCTTAAGCATATCCCGAAAACTCTGGGCACCAGAATATGCCTGGACAGAGCGCCAATCCATTTCAGAGCATCAGACTTACAGTCACCCATTCACTTACTTTTTCACACCGGTAATTATATAGCAGCCAGTCTACAGGGAACATCCAGGTTTTTCTTCCGCTTGGTAGAGAAAAAAATTATTAAGACTGTGTAATTAAATTATGTTTATTGAAATATGTTTCATATATCCAGGGTGTGCATTACAAAATTTGAGTCAAGTATGTTATTTGTTTATATGCTAGAAAAATCTTTAAAGAACAAGTGTGGTAATTCCATAAGTTTTTTTTCCAGAGGTTGTATTTCCCCTCCCCTCTTAATGTTTTTAAAATACACATTTATATGTAAATCTGTGTTTTAAAATGAATCACTGTAAACAAACTGAAGGAACAGCTCACAAAATGTGAACTGTTTCTTGTGTTTTCATTGTTGCACTTCTCAAGTCATTAAAATCCTTTCTGCATTGTCAGTGAAAAATAGTGAAAAGTACAAATGACTCAGAACCTCTAAGCTACTTCTGTGACTTAAAATGATGAGTGCCTATATGACAGATTAGATATAAAAGATTAAAGATAATACAGGCACAGGATCTCAACATATTTTATGACAAGCCCCCCCCACACACACAGCTCCACATGTTGGCACCCCTATACGTTTACAGTAAGATTTATAGTTACGAGAAAGGGAAGGAAAGGATCGTCAATGTAACGTTTTCATAACATTCTGATAAAACAAACAGCAGAATACTGAAAGCATCACTCATAACTGCACAAAAGTTCACTATAACGTCCCGCAATCATGCAATCTCTCCAGCATTTACTGGAATACCTGATGTGGAGTCCCTGCTACTGCCAGGAAGCGGGTCTTAGGGAAAAATGGGAGAAGAGAGAGAGAAGAATTGAAACAGAGAGAGAATGAAAACATAATTGTAGGACGGATTTATGCCATGGCAGAGTGGTAGTGGTTTTCTAACAATGTCTTGGCATATGTGTGGTTTTTTTTTCATTTTGGTACATTGTTTTTTATATTGCCAATTGGGTGTGTTGAAAACACAACCGGGAATTATTTGACACATTTACAACAGTGCAAAGGTCTATCAGCAATAAAATATCCATTCTGCAGCTGTTAATAGCTTAATGCACGTCTGAATTTAGAACATGGCAGGCTGTTTAGGCTCAGTAGACTAATTAAACAATAGAGTCAATCACAAACCACAGACTGTCTACTTACCTTGTTGTAAATAGTGCTTTATTAGCTATAGTCTTTGCAGTTTGGTATGTGGCCAATATGATGAATGGTTTGGTATATTTCAAACACTTTAGCAAGTCTGAATAAGAGATTCTGCCAAATGCCATGAGTATAATTGACTTTTGGACTGGTTTGACTACTATTCAAAATAATACAACTTGTATTATTTGTAAATAATGCAACTCCCTGTGTTTGTGTGGGATTTATCCGGGAATCTGAGTTTCCTCTCACATTCCAAATGTTAGGTTAATTGGTGTTTCCAAAGAGCCCTTAGCATGTGTGTGTAAGTGTGTGGTCCATCAAACGATGGATTTGCGCCCATAGGGTTGTTCCTTTCTCACGACCCTGACTAGGAACCGGTGGACTTACGTGCTGTCTTGCCAATCAATTCTGTCCTTCACAATGATGTGATCACTAAAAAAAGTCTCAACTCATCCTCTCTATGTTTAGTCTGTATTAATAAGAGTGGGAAGTGATGTATGTGGTATTGCAGTACATTGCTATTTTGGACACAATGACACAGTCAAGCTAAATGTCTTAAGTGGGTTTTATAGGGTTCATAATTTTTACAGGTAACTTTTGTTGGAGAACATGCTGGTGTTAAAAAGGTTACCCACTATACGTGCAGGGATTAGTGCGAGGCTGCCAGGCCTTTCTTAAACCTTTTAAGTGTTTGTCCTGTAGTATCATAGTCTAGGGGCACTGGGTAATCAGTTGCTGCAGCTCCGAACTGTGACTCCTACAATTCTGGACAATGGGACATTTGGTTGGGGCCCTAATTATACAGTATGACATACAACAGATTTCCAACTTAGCTGAGATTTAAAAGCATCTATGCAGTAACAAGATAAAACAGCATCAAAGAACCTATCAAACAAAAACAGACATTGGTATATTAAGAAAATGCGATGTGAAATGATCTTAATATAACATTTAGATCATGCAGGCTGCATCTACATTAATTGTAGTGCAGTCATTTTGAACTGCCTTTTGTGGTGATCGTGTAACTTTAGAATAGAAATATGTTTACTACCAGATTGCACTAATATGAAAAGTGGTTGTGTCTGTTATGGGCCAATGTAAGAACAGGGTGCCAGCTGACATATCCGCCTCTCCACTCCCTGTCGTCATTCCTTTTACTGGAAACCTGGGCAGCTGTTCTCTTCACATTCACAGTGAAGGTTGACACCTCCTCTAGTCTTTAATTAGAATTAGTCAGCAATGACACTGACAGCACAGCTTGTAAGGGCCTGGAAACCTTTGCTTCAGGCTGTCTGACATCACTGCATCTGTTGGGTCAACCTGTCCAGAATGGCTATAAATAAAAGTACACCACTATAGCTAATTTAAACATTATCTCTGGAGAGGAAGGAACATATTAGGGAGCTAATAACATGTAATGTTATCATGTGAATCATAATGATGACTTGTTCTACCTGTTCTGCCTGAACGTTGTAACTATCTGGTCAGTCCTACATAACAATATTTCAGACATCAGTTGGAAGCTGGATTTAATTTATAATATAAAGACATACAAACAAATAACAAGGGGCTAATCGTGAGAGTACCCTATAGCATTTTTTGGACTGTGGTAGTCTAGTGGTTAAGATACTGGACCAGAAAGTCCATAGTTCAAATGCCAAGCTGCCACTGTTGGGTCCTTGAGCACGATTATGTAAGTTGTATGGATAAGCGTGTCTGCTAAATTACATAAATATAATTTTTTTTTAAACCTCCAGTCAGTCCTAGAGTGGACCAGAGGCGACAAGAACCAGCTGGTCTCGTCAGGTCACTGTGTGGTGGGTAAGGTGCTAGACTGTGGAACAGAAGGTTTGTTAGATTGTATCATTCACTCTGGATAAGAGCATAAGAGCATTCACAAACACACAAACACACACACACACACACACACACACACACACACACACACCACAGTGTCAAGTCTTTATAGAGACCGATCCTTACACTTGAGAAATAGCAACATCTGCCAGCTTCAACATGATACCACATTAAACCATCTACAGTCCAAAGAAGGTTGTTCAGTAATGGTCTTTTTGGAAGAAACCACACTTTCATAAGAGGTAGAGAGTGAAATAGCAATAATGCTAAAGCTCACAAAGATTAAACTGAAAATAATTGGAAAATAGTGTTATGGAGTGACAAATTTAGTTTGATTGTCCAATCATTGACAATATGTAAAATATGGTCATTACATTCTAACCTGTGAAGCAGGATGTCGACCGAAATGGATATTGGCTTGACATTATCATACGCACACATGGTCATTTAGATACTTTGAACATAGGGTTTAATTTTTAACAATAAAATCGAACTAAAATGTAACATTAAAAAATTAAAGAAGGAATGTTACCATGGTTTCTGCCCTTTCAAGATTCTCTTTTCTGTCAGGAGGTGATGCAAGAGCTTACTCATACTAGTTTTCCATCACTTACACATCAATAAGCTGTATGTATTATTTCTAATTTCCTATTAGAATTCTGAATACTATTATATAGTATTATTATTATATATAATATATATATATATATTATATATAAATTATAAACAATGCAACCTTTATAAATAAAGGCAGAAGCATTTGCAACACACAGCTGAAAACACAAATGAAGAGCACACTTGAAACACAACTGAAACTGAAACACCACGGTGGTTCAGCAACACAAACTGTTTAGTCACTTTATTTTGCGGCCCGCCTTTGGTGAGGTGGGGTTTCAGTTGTGTTTCAAAGTTGGTTTGGTTCCCAAGTGTGGTTCTCCAGCATGAAAAGTCCAAATGTACAGCCTCCTGGTATGACAGGCGTACGGATCCCTGGTGCCAAAAGTATGGATTGCACTTTGTGAGTTTTCCAGATGTTTCTGCTGTGCTAGAGGCTCCCAAATCTCAGTGCTCCACAAGGTGGGGGATGAGTTTTTGTGGTGTGCAGTGCAGACCAGGGGTGCCCCCACATTAGAATTGTTTGCTGAAATAAACTGATGATATAAATATGGCAATATTAATTTGTTTATTTACTTATTATACATGAATAAATACAAAAAAAGTATTTGTTGTCAGTGTTTAGAAATTTTGGCAGAATATACTGTACATACAGTGCTGCATGTGCATAAAACCTGGCATGAGCAGAAATAGGCATGAAGAAGTTACATACATTCAGTTGTTATGGTGTGGTTAAGGTGGTTTAGTATATAATAATATAGAATAGCCACACGTATGAAACAGTTGCACAATTTATACACATGCATACATACAAAATGAAAACACGTGTGGTTGCATATATGAGATGCTAACATTAACTCATACAGATCAGACCACAGGAAATGGTTCCAGTAGTCCATGTCCTAAGTCTGCTTGTCTTCATGACACTATGACACTATATGGCAATATGATGCTGAGCATGTGCACTCATCTTCTTCAGTCAACCGTGATGAGGCCTGTTTGGTCTGAGTGGAACCTGTCCTGTTAAACCACTGTATGATCTTGGCCACCGGGATGCAGGTCACTTTCAGGATGTTGGCTGAATGTTGGTTCTTCTTATAACTTAGGTAACATTTTTTTTAGATCCTCAGAGAGTTATTTGCTTTAAGGTGCCATGTTGAACCTCCAGTGACCTGTATGAGAGAGAGTGAGAGCTATAACACTAAATTTATAATAACGGTACAATTTGGCCATTTTCACTAAGGGGTGTACACACTTTTGTTGCCAGTGGTTTAGACATTAATGGCTGTTTGTTGAGTTATTAGGAGGGCACAGTAAATTTACACTGTTATACAAGCTGTAGACTAACTACTATACATTGTATCAAAGTGTCATATCTTCACTGTTGTCCCATGACAAGATATAATAAAAGAAATACAAAAATAGTGAGGGTGTATTTATTTTTGTGAGATACTTTACACAGATTTTTTTGTTTTACATATGCATGATACGCATGATGAAGATAATCGTGGGCTCAAAGGCAACAGCGACCCCTGCTGACCCTGTGATAGACTGACGTGAAGCTAAGTGCAAGTGAAAAACGTTTCCCCCAACTTCTAAAATAATACTTGGGTTGTAGAAGTCTGTCCTTTAGTATTGCTGTATATTTGAATGATAAAAAAGGAATTACATCACATTTCAGACAATAGCTAACTTTAAGTTCATTGTGCAGTAAGTTACTGACTTTTGTTTGCTAATTTGCAAATAGGAACTGCAAACAGACACAAAAAACTTTAAAATGTTACATTTACTCAGATTAAACTTTTGATCTGTCATCTATGTTCTATTACTAATAAAATATTGACATTTGCCATCTCCACATCATTGCATTCAGTTTTTATTCACAATTTGTTTAGTGTCCCAACTTTTTTGGAATGCGCTTTGTAATTAATGATTTCATTCTACAGGATATGGCTTTCTTAATGTTTATTAAAGAACACATAGAATTCGTAAAATTCCGAATTCTTAACCAAAACATTGTGGGGGGGATTTTGTTGTTTTTTTAGGATATCAGTATATTTCTCAGGATATCTTTGTTTGAAGGAGTAGAGTTTTCCAGTGCAAGAGGGAAAAATTTAGCCACTGTGCTCAACTTCATTTGAAAGTAGTTGCGTCACTACTTCTCTTTTGCATATATGTAAATTCCATTCACATTCCTGGATGCTTCTGCTTTGCCTCAGTCATATTAATCGTTCACATTCATCGAAAATAAAGCTTTGTAGTAATTTATAGCTTCCAGTGTCATATGTTACCCTTTTTCATATTTCAACTGATGACAGTCTCTGCCACTGATGTCCGCTCTTATTACTACTTTGAATAGACCTCTTCTACTACGTTTTAATATAGTGCTGCTTCTAGCACTAATTACAACTATGTCTTATAATTGGCACATTGGTCTAATTTGCTAGCCCACTACCATGGAGACCTAGGTTCGATTACAGACTGTGCATTCTGAACTGGTCAGGCAACACACACAGGCATGATTTCAAGAGATTAAGGTATTTTATCCTGTATGTCCATGCTTCCCAACCTGGAGTCCATTCCCTATTTTGGGGGAGCGCGAGGAAGTGTTTGCTCTAGGGTGCTCTGAGTTTGTCAAAATGCAATTATCTTTAGATAAAATTTGAATAACACACCCAATAAAAAAATCTGTTATTACAAGTTCACTCAAAGAGTAGGCTGTGTTGTAAAAGGAAAATAAAATAAACTTTGTGTTCATTTTTGAATCACTTTATTTTTGAAGCAAATGAAACTCTTTAATCTATTTGTCTGTGTGTGGGGGGGGAGGGGCTGTGTAAGTCAAAGAATCAACTTTTGAATGTAGTTTGTGTGTTTCTCCCAAGATATCTGTTTGAGGTTAGTGGGAAGCCGACGAGTGATGTCAGCAGCCAGTTACTGGAATGGGAAGCAACAGAATTGCAGGTCAGGATGTGTTGCCATGGAGTCATGACAATACAAATAATTATTCTGCTAGAACTCTAATTGTGTCCATGTATACGGATGTAAAAACAGTGTCAATGAGTGTATTTGTTTTGATGCTACAATATAATAGGAGTGCCTTAAAGCAAAAAGGTTCAGCCAAGAATGGAGGATGTAAAAATGTAGAACCCCAATTCCAATGAAGTTGGGACGTTGTGTAAAACATAAATTAATACCGAAAATGATGATTTGCAAATCCTTTCAACTCCTATCCAATCGAATACATTACAAATACAAGATATTTTATTTTCAAATTTATAAACTATTGTTTTTTGCAAATATTAATATAATTGATACCTGCAACACATTGCAAAAAAGGTGGGACAGGGGCATCAGTAGACTGGGAAAGTTGAGGAATGCTCAAAATACACTTATTTCACTATCTTAGTAAGCAGCAAATCGTTACCTTTGATGCCTCATGTGGTACTACATTAAAAATGATAGGAAAAAACACCCAGAAACGACTTTTCTATGCCCCAACTCCTCTGAGATGGACTGACGCCAAGAGAAAAAGGACTGTCTGTATTGTTGTTAGCGCAATGTTCAAAAGCCTGCATCTCTTATGGTTCGAACATTAAATATATTGTCTTTGTAGTGTATTAGATTGAATATGGGTTGAAAAGGATTTGCAAATCATCGTATTCTGCTTATTTATGTTTTACAACACGTCCCGATTTTATTGGAATTGGGTTGTATTGATGCAGTTGTAAAATGTGCCACATGTCAGCGTTTAGTGTATTCAGACATTAAATGCAATACATGTGACTAATGACTGATTTTGTTTTTGTGTAGCCTGCTGTGTTTCAAGCTCTCCACATGGTGGTGTTACAGGGGAAGGCCAATGAGGTTAGCACAGTGCTAAAAGGACCTCTGAACTGGTTGGAGCAGTTTCTGAAGGATAATAGCACACCATTTCTGACTGCAGTAAGTGAAATACTATAGCCTAGTTGAGCTGCAAACTTTAGGTACCACCCAAGGCTCTGAGTGATTAGTTCCTGACTTCATGAATCATTTGTGCTTTGAGGTGAAGTGAGGTGAAGGGTACTGTGGGTGTGTGGGTGGGTGTGTTGGGGGTGTGGGTGGGTGTGTTGGGTGTGTTGGGTGGGTGGGTGGCATACAAAAACAGCTTTTTGTCAGAGCTTGTCCCGCTTTCGCTTCTATAACAGCCTTCAAAAGGCCCGAAAAATTCCCCCCTCGCCCTTGATTTTGTGAGGTTGAACCTTGATACTGGAGAATAAGCCCTGACTCTCAGTTGGATTTAGATTAATCTTAAATGTGTCTAAAATAGTTAAAATCAGGTGTTACTGCAGATGAGGTCATCAAAAGCTGGCAATCTATTTCTTTGGGCACAGCAGATGGTCAAAGTACTGACTTGCTGGTCAGATGGAAAACTATTAAAGTATCATGCCACTGAAATGTCCGGTACATGCCCTTCTTCTGCCACTGTGTGTGAAGAATCCATGCCTGTATGCTTCACATTAACAACTGATTACTAATTAGAAAAGGTTTGTACCCACGTTTTTCACCATATGTATTTAGTGCAATTATAGTCAGTTGTTTTTAATGCAAAAGTATATTTTAATAGTGTGTGATTCAAGTCTGTGGTAGGGATCAAGTATTTAGAACATGGCACGTTACTACGTTTATGCACAGTGTAACTCAATTCAATTCAATTTTATTTATAACTTTATTTATGACTTTGCCATAGTTTCAGTCTGTTTATGCTACTGTAATGTAAATATAATAGGTATTTTCACAAGATTGTTATGCAAACCATACATACACATGTCAGAGGAAACTGTGGACTACATGACTCACAGACATTACATTATACAATATACATTATACTTTTAGGAGATATTTCATCATGTGATTGACTAATTTGTGGTTATCTGTAACAATATGAATTTAATAAAACCTTCACTGTGAATGTAAAGCTCGAGCATCAGTTAAATATGGCTTCATAAAGTCTATATAGGATTATTTATGAAGGCAGCAAATGGTTGAGTCCTATATAAGCCCATGTTTACAGATTAAAACACGCTTTTTGCACTTTGCTGTGTACATTCAAATCTGTTTTGCATTATATGGTTTGACTAGTCATCAGTACTAGGGTGTTTTTCGGTTCTTTGCTTGGAAGTCCTCATGCTCTAATAGAGGAGCCTAGGCACAAGATATTGAAGCAAGAAAAAGGAACAAGTTAAAAAGTAGTTGTAAATTAAAGATCTTTAAAGCTTATGTCTACATTTTGAGCACACATACACTTACATGCTCCTCTGTGTGGGTGTACCCATCTGACTGTCCCTTTAGTGCTCTTAATACAATATATGCCAGATTTTACATTTTGTACAAAAATCCATGGTTTAGTTACAGGTCTTATCACTGGCCTCACAGTATCCAGTACAATTAAGCCAATCCTTTGTGACTTTGCTTTTTCAGGAAAAAGTGGCAGTGGCTGACATAGTGCTGTGGGCGGCACTCCACCCAGTTCTCACAATCCCACCTCTTACAGATGGTGAGAAAACAAGTAGCACCCTGCAATACTTTTCTTGAACTAGAGCTGGATGACTTATTACCGACACTCATTTGATGTATTTTGTCAACATTAATATGTCAGAAAATGTGTTGTGTGTTCTTTAATCCAATTTGGTAATGTAATGTAGTGTAATGTAATGATTCATTTTACCTGTAATACAGTTATTTAATCACATCCTTTGCTATTTAAAGCCCTTGTTTGAAACAATTAAAGCAAAGCCATGTGTATGGTGTAAGGCCAGGTTGAAGCCCTGCCAAGAGACCCAATACATGTGGTTGTAGGATGGGTTGCGCATATCACTCAACTGTCTCTTGTATCACTACTAGAGCTGACCGACTGTAGTGTGTTTGCCATGTGTATGTCCTCACTGAACAACAATCTCCTAACAGTTAGGTCAGAACAGCATAGTTGATGGGCAGTTTGATGGTTGAAATGATGCTCCCTCTCAATCTCTCAACTGGGTGTGTAGTAGAGGCGTGTGGCCGAGGGATAAACAGTTTATAGCTATGAGATCATAGGAACTGACTTATATTAATGATGTTCTGCAATATTATATAATTGGCAAAACCTGTAATGGAATGAAGCAGCATGCAGTGCTCCATTTGTTTCTCTCATGTGCGATTTCTCTCTTATCTGTTTCTCTCGTTTTCTCTCTCTCTCTTTTTCTCTCTCACTCGCACTTTCTTTCTGTCTTTTTCTGTCTTCCTCCTGGCAACCAATCAGAGCATGCCTGTAGGCAGGGATGATTTTGTTTGGTTAAGGGCAGTAACCAATTGTGAATAAAGATCACAATGTCATGCAGTTCCCTCTGTCTGTTTCTCTCTTTTGAGTTCTGAAAGCCAATCGGAGCAAGCCTGAGGGCAGGATTGACTTTCATTGGTTTAGTGCAGAAATGAAAAAAGAGACAAGGCAACACTGCTGCACATACAGTTTAAACATTATAATATTTCAAATGAACATCTTAACCAGGTTTCTACAATTAATGCATTTAAGTTGATGTTGAAGCACTCACCAAGACATCTTGCTCATTCATGAAACCAAGCAAGTGACTCCCAAAAACAAGCTTCATATTTTAGTTATGGTGTGTTGTAGAATGTGTATTAAATGTGTGATGTGAGTTAAATGTGTATTAGAAGCTTTGGATTCCTATCATTTGCCTCTGGCCTGTGCTCTTCATTCTCTGGCCTTTTCTATTCCTTGTAGGCGAGTTGCATTTTGTGCGTGGCTGGTTTCAACGTGCATGTCTGCTCCCTGAATGCATCAAAGCTGCTGAGAGGATTCTGCAGGGCAAAGAACCTGACATTCTGAAGAGTTTCCTTCAAAAGCAACCAGCTCCACACATGCAGCGAAAAGACAACCAGCCCGGCACTACCAATGGCAGCGAGGTACATGAAGCGTATCAGTGAATAGATAAATGAAAAGGTTTTAATTTGGAGAACTACAAATACACACTATGAATTCTTAATGTTATGTACTGCTCACTACGCTATTGTGTTTTTTTAGATTGAGGAGTCTGAGCTAATGATGACAGAGGAGGAGATTGAGGGAGCTGCACAGGTTTGGAGTAAAGGACTAACAAACTGTCATATGCCACAAAGAGTACACCCAATGTAAGACTATCAGCCCTGTCCAACACTGAGACTATACTATTCTATTACATTTACACTATTGAACAGAAAGGCAATGTGTATAACTTTGTGTAATGGGTGCGTAAAAATATAGGGACTATAGTTTCACAGAGCTTTGGTTTCAGTGATTAGTGCTGTCCAGATACCTGGGTTTGAATCTCAGCCCTACCACTGCCTATATGCAGTGGCAGTTTGCATGTCTGCATTTTTTTTTTGCTCTGGTCACTTTGGTTTCCTCACACGTGATGTTCCATGATGGATTGGTACCTGCCTTGCACCATGTGCTGGAGGATAGACATCTGCCTTCCCTGACTCTGAATTTAATTAAGCGGTTGTGTAAAGTGAGTCGCTGAGTGTGCCGTTTATTTTGTAACATCATATGTGAGTGATTGAGGGCTTTTTTTCTATACAGGCATACCTTGACCACCTCGTAAATCGTTGATTTCGGTTCTCAACACATTGTGAAGAGAAAATTGGTCTCTGTACTCGTCGTTTAATCAGAACGTGGAGCGCTTGTTTAAACTGAAGAGTCAAGATTCTTGACTATTTTTAGCTCACAAGTCTTACAGTAGCTCATGCTCGATGCAGACCTATGCTTTTGCACATGTTTCTCTTTATTTTTGTCTACAGTAGAGTAATCTTAGTGCAAATTAATCACTATGGGTCCTATGGAGGTTAACAGAACTACTGCACAGTACAATACTCGTATACAATACAATACACATATCTGCAGCCATCTGAACAATAGTGCCCTGAGTTCACCAATGGACTAAGCATTTAGTTTTTTAGTGCATTATAAATTTAGGTAGAGAATATGTTCAACATTTTATTAAAATAATAATTGTGTTAATGAAAGGTTCTGCTATTAAATATATAGTGTACATGAAACTCCTCTGTTTATAATATGCTTCACAATGTATTCCCACTGGAAATCAGGGAGCTCCTGTGGATTTTCTGGAGTCTGCAACAGATTGGTTCAATTTATATTATTCCTTATGGGAGAAATTGCTTTGGTACTCATCATTTTTGACACTCAACGAGCCTTCTGGGAGCAATTAATGATGGGTACCATGGTTTCGCTGTATTTCTTTTTTAAATCACTCTGGACAAAACATTTAGTACATTGATTGATTACGTGATCCAAAAGTCATGACAATTATTTAACCATAATTAATTGTGCAGCCAAAGATTTTATCGTGTGCTCGAGTGATGTAATGATGCATTGTCATGCAGAAATGTCAGAGAAGACTAATCAATGTGTAGTATTACGCAATCTAATGCACTTCTATTTTCTGAAAAACCAGAGCACAAAGTCACACGTCACCCTCCCATGGACATTTGTTTATGCATTATTTTAATTTGTTATTCTACAGATATAAACAAGGTTTTCATTTGGGGATTAAATTCATCGTGAAGCTACAACAGAGCATTTTTATGCATTTTTAATTGTCATGTAATTTATGTGGGGCACTGAAGTTTTCTTTTGTTTTCAATGTGCATTGTTTTCAATGCTGAACTCAGTACTGTGAACGTTTTCACTTGTTTGTTTGTTTTTTTATATAGTGACGTTATAAGACGTCATCTTATTTAGACTGCATCTTATTAACCATTTTTAACCACATTGCAATTTCAACTGAAGTGCATTTTTGGTTAAAAACATGTACAAGAAAAGGTGAATTGTTTTGGGTTTTTTTATTGTGTACAGAAAAAACATTATGAAAAGAGTTTTAACTTGCACTGTAAAGTTAAATGGAGCGGCGGACTGTGTTCACTGACAGTGGTTTTCTGAAGTGTTTATGAGCCCATGTGGTAATATCCGTTAGAGAATGATGTCGGTTTTTAATGCAGTGCTGCCTGAGAGGCCGAAGGTCACAGGCATTCAATGTTGGTTTTCAGCCTTGTTGCTTACTTGCAGAAATTTCTTCAGATTTTCGCACTATATGGACTGGATATAATGAAATTGTTCTTAAACTGTTGGACTAGTTGCTCATGCAGTTGATCACAAATTGGTGAACCTCAAAATGAGTAAATATGTGCAAAAATCAAGAATGTTAATTTTAAGTCTTTGTAGTGTATTCAATTGAATATGGTTTGAAAAAGATTTGCAAATCATCATGTTCTGTTTTTATTTATGCTTTATACAATGTCCCAACTGAATTGGAATTGGGGTTGTAAATATCATGAATCCTTAGCAGAGTTGTATGTTCTACCTCTAGTGTGTTCTGATCCTTAAGTTATCAATCACTTCAATAACACAAGTCAAAAGTTGGTGAATACTGTTGTTGATTTCAGTTGATTTCAGTAAATCTGCTTTTTGGGACCATTCATTTTAAAAAAAAGTACTTGCCTATAGAATTCTCTTTATTAAATTAAACTAAACTAAATTATTAAGTTGTCAAGAGTTGTGTACAAAGTGGAATCAGTCTGTTTATAATGTGATGCTTTGATCTACTCAGTTTACCTCAGGAAGGAAAACGGAATGTGCTGATCACAAGCGCCCTGCCATATGTCAACAACATACCTCATCTAGGAAACATCATCGGCTGTGTGCTTAGCGCTGATGTATTCTCCAGGTAACAGTTCTCAGCTTTTCTTTTTTTTCTTTCTCGGGCCAAAGTGTGAATGTGTTAAACTTTTCTGACATTGAATTAGAATTCTAAATTAAAAATCACTGGGAATTTTAATGAGATGAATAATTAACAAGCTTTCTGAACGTGCTCCAAAACAATTGGGAACAAACTGGTTTCTAAGTTAATTGTTCAACAAAGGGTTCTCTTTCTCCCTCATCAGATATGGGCGTTTACGTGGCTGGAACATGCTTTATGTGTGTGGGACAGATGAGTACGGCACTGCAACGGAAAACAAAGCTCAAGAGGAGGGTCTGACTCCTCAGCAGATCTGTGATAAATATCATGCCGCCCATGTAGCCGTCTACAAGTGGTTCCAGATTGACTTTGACTATTTCGGCCGCACCACCACTGAACGCCAGACTGAGTAAGATGACAATCGGATGATGTGACAGAGTTGTTTATTTTTAATTGAAACACACAAATTGTCTTTGTCTGCGTGTCTGTGTGCACGCACGCGCTTACATTGTTTTGCTATACTTTAACAAATCTCCTTATGATGATGGCAAAACCTGGAACTGATTTTTTCAGTCCTCACATTCTTAACTTTTATTTTTTTTTACAAAAATAGCAGTAGTCCGTCATTGTCATTCATGTCAATGGAAAGTTCTCACAAGGACAGCAAGGAGATC
>JAVSBV010132982.1:0-17248 GCA_033117975.1 Parotocinclus spilosoma
ATCGCACAATAAAGGTTTAATAAACATTTAATATGTTACATAGCACGTCCCGTCTTGTAACATAGGGCATGTTCGTTCAATCGGGCCAGCCAGTTATTAGGACCAAAACAATCGCGTCCTGATGTGGTCCCATTAACCGGAATCGACTGTACATTGATACAAATGGCAAATGACTGACTCCAGTACACAGCTCACAAAAATATGGGGATATTTGAAGTATATCAAAAGTAGAGCCATTTCAGGGACAACGTGAACTTTCCTGTTGACTTGTCTGATATAGCTCAAAGTACAAGTATTGTTTGCCACCTAGTTGGCGGCTTAAATAATGACGAAATCAGTCTAATCAAACTACAAGTATGAGCGGTTTAACATCTGCATTACATTTTGTGATAATTCACGTTTATCATATATAAGTACTGTAGTTTAGATACTTTGCACACAGTGTTTTAACATTATATAAAAACAAAGCAGTACTGTACAGTAATTAATCGCTGCATTTTTTTAGTCTTGAGACATTTATGCGTAGTACAATACAGTCTGTACATGGCTACAAACATGCATCTTAAAAAAATGCTTTTCACGCATAGTACTATTATTTGTGTTTTGTATGTTAAAAACAAAACAAAAAACTTTAGTTTAAATAGGCTTAGATTAAACGTCAGACCAACCATCAGGTCCGAAAGCTATGTTTGCATTGTATGTAACTGTTAAAAACATGCTTAAACATTTTTATTCATGTACATTCACAAAGCAATTGCCATAAGTAAAATACGGTAAGCAGAATTCAGCACAGTACTGCGACTTCAGTCAGAAGCCATGCAGCACTGTAGTGCGTTTATAATTTGTAGAGTCTGTTTATGGTTGCAGCATCTGGAGTTGAGACTTTATTACCTATTAAAATGTACCATTATTTTTGCTATTATCAGTTATCATCACCTTGTCGTTGATCGGCCGGATAGAAACCTGTACCTGTACATACCTGTACTGTAAAAGTGCAAGCTATCTGAGGTGGGAGGAGAAACAGCCGTATGAACAAAGTCGTACACACCTGTGTAAGCAATGTGCTGTTACCCTTCAGTGCGTTGTTGATCATCTGCTGAGTGGTGTCCAGGTGGGCTAGCAGCTGCCCAAACTGCATGGCTGAAAAAAACATACAAACTACTGTAAGAAAGCAAAGTCCTCAGACAAGAGAAAACGTGTGAAAGGATTTCAAACAAAACAGTCTGCACAACGTTTGAGGTCTCCAAGCAGAGTGAGGCTTTGTAAGTAGTTCAACGATGTCTGTGAGGTGGCACCTCAGATCTTTAAACTCATAGCATGTTAAGCCTTGGAACAGATGGGCTACAGCAGATGACACCCCGAGTGCCACTCCTGTCAGCTAAGAACAGGCAACTGACACTACAGTTTACCCGGGCACAGCAAAATATGGCAACAGAAATTGGAAAACTTGCCTGGTCTGATGGGTCTCGATTTCTGCTCAGATATTTGGATGGTAGGGTCAGAATGGCATGAACAACATGAAAGCAGAGATGCATCCATCAATGGTTCATGTTGCTGCCCGTGGTGGGATATTTTCTTGGCACATCTTAATACTAATTAGTCTGCCTGAATATTGTTGCTCACCATGTTCACCACAGGATGGGCTGCATTCAGATCTCACCAACTGAGCTCCTTTGGAATATGGTGGAACTGAAGATTTGCGTCACAGATGTGCAACAGATGAACTGTGTAGAGAACCTTGTTGAACCTATACGGCAAGTAACTAAGCCAGCTCTAAAAGCATAAGAGGGTCCAACTAGCAAGGTGTACCTAATAAAGTGGCCAGTGAGAGTATACGCACATTGTTTACATGTTCAAATAATTCTTAATAATGAAGTCAGAGGTCTCAGTTTAGTGGTCTACCCCATTTAGAACCCGGCTTATAACCAAGGCCCATGAACTTTGTCAGTTGTTTAAGATAATGGTCTTTAGAGAAGGGTTTGTTTCAAAACAGATTTAGCCGGTCAGATTCATTAATACTACTCACAAAAACATGTCAATGTCTGAACTGAGGCACCAGATTGAAGTAACACATAAAAGCCTGGATGGGAAAGAAAAAGTGAGAGAATGAAAAGACCTTGCTCATGCAGCTCTTTAACAGCCGTAAGTCTCTGGACCACCTGAGGCAGGGAAGTGGCCATGGCATCCCATTTCTGCACCATATCATACAGCTGTGCCACCTAAATAAAGCACAACAAATAACACATTAATAGCACAATTTGATCTCAAAACAACTATACAGTGTGATTTCTTTTATATAAAATGTACAGAATATGAAGCTTTACATATATCAATTTACACATAGAATAAGATAAGGATAACAAATTCACTTTTTTTTACACCAGCGAAGGGATAGCAAGGCACTCAGTATGATAAAAAATATATATGAATAAAAGCAAACAAACATAAGTAATGAACACATAAAACGTTATATACTGGTTAATTACAGATACATTAGTATATGATTTCAATAATGATTTGAAATGGCAACCAAGCACTGGTTGTGACTGATGACAAAACATACTAACTGCAGTTAAACAAATCCACATATAATAGTAAACAATACATTAATACCAAAACAAATTTCAACTGGCAACCCTAGGAACCCTCGACAAAATTAAGTGTATGTATTCGTGCCTTAACACATCGAGCTACAAAAGATATACAAGATACCAACAAGTAATGTTAACCTAAAATGTAAAAAGTGCAAATAATCGAATATGAAAGGAAATGAAAGGTCAGATACTAAAGATCAACTCAATTAAGAATTAAAAGATAATTTAGTTATTTCTTAGGGTTGTGTTTTATATGTTAGTGTGCTTGGCATTACCTGGCAACGCGTCAGCAGAGGGATAACGTTTAGGTATGAAAAAGTCGTGCTGTTATCACAAATATCAGCAAGTGCTTCTCAGCCAATCAGATTGTAACGTTGGAACTGACTTGGATAATAAACGATAATTAACGGACATGTAAACGCACCTTGTTTTGGGTTTCAGCATCCTCAATTGCGGTCTTGTGTTTTGCTATTTCATTCATCTTCCCCAAAACACTCTGTGCAAACAAAAAAAAAACAAACAAAAAAAAGTCAATCTAAGTTAATGAAGCATAGTAAAAAAGAGGAGTTGGCTCAAATAAATTCACAGGTTTTAATACAATGTTATGATTTGGAATAGAGTTATCAGAACTACTGGACCACATGAATCACACCCTAGAATCATGGTTACCTGCAGTCTGGCTTCAACCTGGTCCAGCGTGGAGGCGTCTAGAGCACTGACCCGAGCCTGAAGCAGCTCCAAAGTCTCCTACACAGAAATACAAACAAAATAACCACAGATGTTGCAAATGTCATTGGACTGAGTAGTAAAGCTTCTAAGCATTGAAAGTACCCACCAACACACTGGATCCCTGAACAGCAGCGCCGAGAGGACCCTGCAACACACATCAAAAACTCAACACTTTACTATGGCCATCCCAATCTTGGTTCAAAAACCTTACCATTTGAGCCTATATTGTACTGTGACCTTACAGAAGTTTTGCTGTAATTGCCAGACTTGACTTCACTTACTTATGTGAACAAATGAGTAACAAAAGCACAGCTTATCCATCTATGCTGGAATGGTGCTCTCTCTCTCCCTGTCTCTCCCTGTCTCTCTCCAGGACCCATTCTTGCTTTTCAATATAGAGTGGTATCTCAGTACTTATTAAATTGTTCCAGAAGGCACGACAAATGCTGAAAATGATGAATACTGAGCAAATGCCATAAGAAATAATGGAAATTGAACTGATCTGTTCCAGCTCGTCAGAAAATACACACTGCCTAAGGCATTATATGCATAAATGAAAGTTGTATTGTATACTTGAACACTATACATTACATATATATACTAGTAGTGTGTGTAGGTGGATTTCTTGCAGCGAGGTTAGATACCTGTTTATCTGATCCCGAGCCCACAGCAGACTCCAGGTCTGCCAACCTTCTTTCCAACTCCACTATCTACTCAAAAAAAGAACGTTAAAGATTATAAACAGTAATTGCTTGATTTCGTCCCAGGTAAGTAAAGTTTGAAAATGTTGTTCTGAACCTTGGCAGACTCTGTAAACTTCTCATTTTCAGGTCGACTGTGTAGTTCATACAGCACAACTCCATCTGGGCCTTTGGGTGCTGCCTTCCCTTCTCCGCCTGAAGCACTACGAACACCGCGTGCCACCTCTAGCTGCGTCATTAACCGCCTAATGAATGCGTGTGCACACAGACACACAAAAAAATAAAAACCCATTTAAAGCAGTTTTCACACACTTCATTTTGTTTACTGTCTGAAATCACAATCAACACACTATTTCTGCTGCTAATTAATTCATGGGATCCTGGAACATAAATACATAAATAGCTTAAACAATAACCGAAAGAACAATTCATATTGCCCAAATATCTATATCCCACAGCCTTCCAAATCAGCAATATAACAGTAAAATTAGCTTTAAGGTTTGAGTTTTTCCAAATATTGTTTAATTTTGCATATATTTTTTGAATAACTGTCATCAATCTGATATGAAATTCATTTTGGGCCATGTTAAGGAAACCAATTATCCAATAACCAATATGAAAGAAATAAGATCATACTAAAGATATAATGTGTGAAATGCACTGCTCACAAAATTAGGGGATATTTCAAAATTTAATATCTAGTGATACATCTAATTTTTGTCTTTCATAAGGCATGAAAACAATATGTCATGCAAACTGAAGGGAGATCATCTGACTGTGAAAAGACTGAGCACAGGCAAATATAGTCAAATAAAGGTTAAATGGTTGGGGTTAGAGTTTGTCTGACAACTTAAGCGCCTTAAAAAAAAACAGCCATAAAAACACTGCTGATGTGTCACAATGCAGGATTCAAATCCTTAAACATACTGTCTGTTTAGGGGGCATGCGCATAAGAATTTTAAACATTGTATACAAACCGGATTCCAAAAAAGTTGGGACACTAAACAAATTGTGAATAAAAACTGGATGCAATGATGAAGAGGTGCCAACATCCAGTTTCTCAAGTTTAGAAATAGAAATGCTCTCCCATTCATGTCTAATACAGGCCTCTAACTTCACTTGTCTTGGACCTTCTTTGTCGCACCTTCCTCTTTATGATGTGCCAAATGTTCTCTATAGCTAAAAGATCTGGACTGCAGGCTGGCCATTTCAGTACCCAGATCCTTCTCCTACGTAGCCATGATGTTGTGATTGCTGCAGAATGTGGTCTGGCATTGACTTGTAAAAAATGCAGGGTTTTCCCTGAAAGAGATGACGTCTAGATGGGAGCATATGTTGTTCTAGAACCTGATCATAGTTCTCTGCATTAATGGTGCCTTTCCAGACATGCAAGCTGCCCATGCCACAAGCACTGGGGAGCCACTGAACTAAATCCCAGTGCCTCACAAATTCAGTATCATATAAATAGCACAATATTTTATTACATTTACATTTACAGCATTTAGCAGACACCCTTATCCAGAGCAACTTACAACTGATACAATCTTACAATCCAAGCAATTGTGGTTTAAGTCTTGCTCAAGCTCACCCAACTGTGGCAGCTTGGCAAAGGAGGGATTTGAACCCTGGACCTTCTGGTCCAGAGTCCAGTACCTTAACCGCTAGGCTAACGCAGTCCCTATTATTAAGAAAATAAGCTCATTATGGTCAGTATTTAACCAGTCAATAAATATATGAATCCTGTTTCCTCTGCAACACGATTATTATAAGGCACAACCTATTTGATTCAGCACTAGCTTCTTGGCATGACTCCATATAATGGAGTCTAATACCCATGTGTTGGATATAACTTAATATAAAAAATATAAAAATAATTTTTTTGGGTGTCCACAAAGTATGGTGTCTAAAAATCCCAGTTCCACCAAGCTGCCTCTTTTGGGCTCTTGAGTAAAGCACAAAGCCACATGTGGTAATGAGAAATTCACTAATAAAATCTTATATTACAACTAATTGTAGAATAAGGGCCTTGCTCAAGGACCCGACAGAGGTGGAAATGAACTCTGGACCTTAAAAGAGCTGTCCGGTGTACCAGAGAAGTCTGTGTCTAATATACAGTATATACAAAACACTCCCCAACTCTTTTTCTTACAAGAGTGTGATAAGTCTTTGAACCCGTCTATCAGCTTTTAAATGCAATTTGTAACAGTAAAGCTTATTTTTAAAGGCACATGCGTACCTGATTCGGTGTAAGGACGTTGACTCATATTTGTGAGATGGTTTTGTTTTCAGGAGAAAGTTTGGAGAGTTTGTAAAATTAATTAATTAAAAATTAACTAACCCTAGACCAGATCAGAATTGGGTTTGGGCGTACCTCTGCTACCCTCTGGCGGCCGAAATTGTCCATGACGTTACAAATTGAATGAATTACTGAAAAGAATTAAATAAACCACACATACGTGCTCGCGCGCGCTGTGTGTGTGCGTGTTGTGTGTGTGTGTGTGTGTGTGTGTGTGTGTGTGTGTGTGTGTGTGTGTGTGTGTGCTTTTTGCAGTTGTGTGATGATCTATCCAGGGGTGGTTTGCTCTACATTATTCAACTTAAAAAAAAAAAAAATATTAATTGGTATAGGAAATGATTTGGGCAATGGAACCACAATTATTAATATTTCACATTAATGTTAAATGACATGTCAAGTCCAAATTCAAATGGCTTTTTGAAACTAATTAAGTTAGGCAACGTTATTAAAAATATATTGATTCTTATTGCTATTTATTATAAAGTTTCTCTACTTGAACTCCATCAAAGATCCCCAGACATCAAACTTGAAAAGTAAAGTCAATATTCGATTAAACTGTATCATTTTAAAACTGTGGTCTCCAGGCTCCTCATTGTCTTTCTCTTATTCTTCCCTATACTATATGTGGGGAAATATGCTTATGTAAATATGCTCCTCTGCCTGATTATGGTTAATGGAAACCAATAAGAAATGGAAATGGTAGACAGTATTTACCATTGGTTCACACAGTCGCATGTCCAGTACTGTATGCTTTACTTATATTACCAGCATATTCATCACTATAGGAAAAATGGTAAGTATTTAGATCCGGCATTCAAATTGATAGAAAGTTAAATGTTAACATTTAGACTGGCTCAATTGAATTGGAACACATGATTACTGCTAATGCTGACATTGAAAATTAGCAATCAGCTAACTTTGTAAGCCACACATTCTTGAACTTTCACACAGTTTTTCGGATTTGGGTTTGGATTTGCAGACTAAATATTAATAACTTCCCATTACTGTGTACCACACTGCGCCTGAAGCTCCAGGGGCTCATTGATAAAGTGATGGAAACAACAGTTGTTGAGGACCTGGCTTTGATTTCCAGGCTGGGCTTGCAACATGAAGAGTGGATAACGTGGTTACTGAGTGAACTTCATTCTGGGTAGCTGCAGTACGAGTTGTGTGTCGGTGGTGGAGTATCATATTGCATTGTCAACAACACCAACTGTGCAGAAGAAAGGCCTGGCAGTCTGTTTTCATATCTTTCCATTAACGCTCTATAGATAATACGGAACAATATCCCAAAGGCTGCTGCAGCAGTAAGGGTGGTTGGGTTTGGGGGCACGACTCCATGCTAATACCCATGTTTTGGATATAATTTTTGGGTGTCCACAAAGTATGCTGTATTTTATTTTTTCACTTGTTCAGATGGTCTAAAAATCCCAGTTCCACCAATCTTCCTCTTTGGGACTCTTGAGTAAAGCACAAAGCCATTTGTGGTAATGACACGCCCCTTTCTAGAGCAACTTGCAGCTAATCAAATCTTATATTCAAAGTAATTGGATTGGATAGAGTTTGTATTGACTTGATAGCACTGGACTTTTGACACTGAATACTCGGCAAGCATGACATCATTGGTAGGCATCATTCAGCACAGATATTAAAACCAGGTATGAGCTATGAGGAAAGATTTAAAGATGAAATAACACTTTAGACCTGGTTTGGATAAAATGTTATTACAATGTATAAGTACAATGCTCACGAAAATAGGTGATTTTTCATTATGGGAGATACATTTTGAAGTATTCCCTAATTATGGGAGCAGTGTGTAATACTTCCAACAGATCTTTTGAGGTAAATGATGATAAATCATCTGAAATATTTGCTTATTGCGTAACTGGCCATTAACCAAATGGGAAAAGGCAAAGCTCAGAAACCAGTTATGTTTACTCATCAGTATTTTGATTGCAGGAAAATAACTAGTTGTTAAAGAGCTTTTAATTAGCCCACTTATTTTACTCTCAGGGCTTTATGTTTATAACCAAGCCCAGACAGACTGTGACCAATAGTATATCTACTGCTTGAAAAGATCATGGAGTGAGATCCTGTATTTATAGCTTGCTGAGTCAGAGTTTAGCACCACACATGTCACCTGAGAACCATAAGAAGGGGGCACTTAGACTGACAAACACAGCTGTGAATATCTTCAGCACTGCTCGATCAGTCAGTGTCCTGCCCTGTCCTGGACACAGGCAGCATTATTTCTCAATTTCAATGTCACATCGCACAACAAGTCATTTTATATTACTTATATATTTAGAATGCATTAATGAGACATTTATTTAAAAAAAAAAAAAGCTAAAAAGTGCAGAAGTAAATTTTGGCCTTTCTTACATGTCAGTTGCTCTCAGCAGTTTTTCAGTCTGAACACATTATATTTAGCAAAGTTCTCACATTAAGGGAGCTGTAAATAACATTTCTGAGGGGGAACAGTTTGGTCACCCTGGCATTACAAGTGGGAGAGTTATAATGCAGCCAAGACATTACACCTGCCTGTCTGCCAGATGTAGCATGTAGCATTAGGCATTAAGCATTTAAGTGTTGTTACTAATTATCACATTTTTCATGAGGTAGTCGTCATGGAGACTGTCAGCACCAGTATTTACTCATGATGGGGTTTAGCATTAGCCCAAACTTATTTGAACAAAGTTGCTCACCAGGACGTTGTCCAACATGGAGACTTTCCTCATGGAGAGTCTTAGCATTAGCCGCAGCAAAGGGACAGTTCTGGGGGGTGGCCTTTTCAAGGCTCTCCCAAATTAGAAGTTAATTAATTAGTTAAATAATTTTCTTAACGCCCACAATTTAGGTTTAGAAAGTAAGTAGAAAGTAATTGGCACCTATAACATAACAACCAGCCCCAGCCTGCCCATCCAACCAACATCATCAACACTTTACACAACACATTCATAATATAAAGCATACATTTCTGGATTCTCCACAGACAAGACAGTAAAATGGGATGTACTGGTACCCCAGTGACTCTCTGTTCTTCTGAGACAGTTAATCAGCCTTTTGCCCTGCTGTCCTTACACAAAGTCCATTATGAACAGGTTTTTCAACTTGATTTTGAACTTACCTGGTTTAAAGAGAACTTTACGACCCTTATGACCCTAGCCCCATCAGACACCTTGAAATCAGAAATTAGAAGCCAACATCAGAGTCAAGTTCTGTAGTTCTGTGCTGTGTCGAAAATGGTATCCTATTCTCGATTCCCTACATTCTACATATAATATAGAGTACTACTAGTATAGAGGGACAGGATTTTAAGGTGTTCAGCACTTTACATTGCTGTGTCACTGAGTGGTTTAACAACATGCCTGGCACAAACAGCATGCACATAGTGTTTCTCAAAAAATTGCCTAATAAAATGAATACAGCTGTGTAGTGATGCTATAAAAATAATTATATTATTATATAAATTGTATTGTATTGTATACCTATTGTATACATATATTAACTGTTTATATCAACACCTAAATATACGTTTAAGTACAGTAGAAACTTGTAAGCACATGTACATTCATCTTAATTCCTCACTTTATTCTAATCATTGATGAAATTGGAAATACACCCTGACCAAGGCATCACCTACACATTTTTTTGTAAACTCAGTCACCATTTAGCTTATTTATTTGGATCACAGGCTTGCCGAGGTTGAAACAGTATGATTAATACATAATATAAAACACAATACAACATTACCTAATAGTTGCATTCCTTACTTTATTCAAAAAAAGACGTTTGCAATTGTTACCTGTAATTTACTGTTACTGTAAAATAATTGTACAGATTTTGTTTTTCTATCAAACATTCTGAGTTTAAGAAGTAAACAATTAAAAGGCAATCACACTCTTTCTCATTCTCACTTTCTCATGCACAAACACAGTGCAGTCATACGTTTAGTCAATTAACAAAATTCTGCAAATAGGAAATAATGGATAATACCGTTAGCCAGTTTAACTCAATCCATATACGCTTACAGGCCACTTCATTAGGTACACCTGGCTCTTCATTGTAAATATCTAAACAGCCGGTCACACAGCAGCAACTAAAAGCATTTAGGCATTTAGGCCTGGCCAGGACGACCTGCCGAATTTTAAATTTTAAAAGCATCTGCGTGGGAAATAAAGATGAGTCGAGTGAATTTGAACGTTAGTATGGCCGTTGGCTACAATTTGTACATGCTCACCAAAATTGAATGATATAAGACTGGAAAAAGTCACCTTGTCTGACAAGTCTCATTTCTGCTGACATTAGAATGGTGGGGTCAGAATTTGATGTGAAAAACAACATGAAAGCATGGCTTCTGCCTTGTATCAGCAGTTCAGGCTTGAGGTGGTGTAATGGCGTGGGGGATATTTTTTGGCACACTTTGGGCCAAAATCTCTGAGGAATGATTCCAGCACCTCGTTAAATCTATGCCAAAAACATTTAAGGCAGTTCTGAAGGCAAAAGAGGGTCCAACCTTATACTGGCAAGGTGTATTTAATAAAGTGGCCGGTAAGTGTAAGTGTACAGTATAAAGCACACAGCATAGTACACAATTTGTTAGAAAACCTTGTTTCTGTCAGTGTCAAATATATAGAGGTTTCAAAGGATCTCTGATTTTGAGTTTAATGCATTAGATACGATGTATTGTGTTGCAGTTGAGAAAAATCCCTGAGCTAACATTCTCTTAAAATATTGAAAAACAATTGTAAAGCAAATCCGTTATACAAATTGGTGTTTTGCCTTATAGTAATGCAGAGCAAATTTTGTTGCTGTTTGCATCTATTGTCCAGTCTATATGCGTCCCCACAGCTTCTCTATTGTTAAAACAATTGTGGACATGGAAATCTGCATCAAGACAATTCGATTTTCTTCCAAAGCAGGCAGATGCATTTGCATTTTAATTCTGCAGTGTGGGCAGTGGGCCGACAGGTTTCCAGCCTGATTAAAAAGTGGCACCGATCAATACAAAGGGCTCCAGTTAAGTGTCCCAATAGAGATCAGAGTCTGACAAGTGCTTGATGACAACCATACCATCTCCACCAGACTGTACTGGAGAAATCCTAACGCAAATCCACATCCTACGTCCGAGAGGTGGTGGCGACCCAGGAGGATGCGTGAAGTGCCCACCAGCACGGCCCAAAGCACTAGCAGGATGCGTAGGGGAACTGCGAGCACCAGGTGTGCTAATAAGAACTTGGACACCATGATGGCCCGGCTCGCAATCGCTGCTGGGAAGGAGTAGACGTCCATGGCCAGGTAGTCAAAGAAACTGGGCGACATCTCCCAGGGCCCTTTGCGCTTCACTAGCTTCTGCATGCCCGCCACAGTCATCACATCCAATATAAGAGCTGCAAATGAAAGCAGAAGTTTATAGGCATTTGTTATCTTATTTAAGGCAGGCATATGAAACATATGAGGGACATAGGAGGTTAAATTGAACACAAAATGTGTAAAGCGTTCGTAGGTGACACCAGTAAATGCTGAAAATGACATATAGGGAAATGACAAGGCTTACGTGATCATTTGTTCACTGATGAATTAGTGCAATGAGGTAAAGAGAAAGTCACATGAATGTCCTGTATTCCCTTATTCACTGACCTACAAACCTAACAACGTCCATGCCGCCAGAATTCTCTGTGTTCACGCTGAAACACTTCCTGCCTGATAATATATTTCTGTCACAAAATGATATAAGACAAATACATCCTTAGCCAAGGGTACTGATCTAAAAAATACAAGGCCCATACAGTGGAACCTTGGAATTAGAATGTAATTGGTTCCAGATGGCCATTTGATCTCTGATTAGTTCGAAGTTGGAATCAAATCCCCCAACTTCCCCATAAGAAGTAATGTAAATATGATTAATCAGCTCCTGACCCCCAAATAATTGGTTTTTACGCCTAAATTTGTATTTAATAAATTATTAAAACCATAGATCAAGCAAAGATATGTGATACAATAATAATATGAATAATAATAATAATTAACAAATACATTACATAAATCAAACATAAAGACATTTTAGTGAAAATAAAGTTTAAATAAACTTTATAGCCACTGAGGTGAAGGCCGATGTTTGATGTTGGAAACTTTGTTCACATTTCTGGGCCAAAAAAATTGATTTGAAACGGACCATTTAATGTCAGAACTTTGATTGAAGAGGCAATCAATGTCTGAGGTTCCACTGGAATTCACTTGCTACTGGGAGCGAAAACATTAGCCCATAATGTAACATACACATAAATACAGAGGGAGGTGTGGTGGTGCTTTGTTTAGCAATGTTGCCTCTCACAGCTCCAGAGATCTAACTGCGTGGACTTTGCATGTTCTCCCTGTGTTTTTGTGGCTTTCCTGTGGATGCTCCAGTGCTCTTTCACAATCTATTGACATGTTAGGACAATTGGTGCCTCCAAAGTGTCCCAGTGTGAGTAAGTGAGTGTATGTATGCAATGAGCCTACTATGGATTCTCTCCAGAGGTTCTGTATTGCCCCGTGTGTTTTCCCCAGATCCTGAATTGGATTAAGCAGGTATGAAAATAAAAAAGATTAATGTACATAAGTAAAGGCCTATATGCAACATTCCATCCATTCATCCACCTATCCATTATCTTCCACTTAATCCACATGGCCACTCTGGGCGCAAAGGCACCAACAAAACTAGATAGGGCGTCAATCCATTGTAGGGCACACACACAGTCACAAAAAATTATCTATTTTTCTAATATTAATCTATTTTTCATTTTATTGTTAGCTTCTATGTATTTGGACTTATGGATTAATATTAGCTTATGAATGACTGCAACATTAAAAACTGCATTCCATTATGCTTTAAATCAATGTAATTGATTTCAAATTGTGCGTTGAAAAATGATATCAACAACTAAATCAGCGTAAAAGTCTTTCTTTTATTTCCACTGTAAAAGTTTTTGTACCCACCACTTTCTTGTCATCTCCACATGCCACAGCTCCTTCACCATTGATTAAATCATGTCATAATTAGAATCATGAAAGGGGGCTGGCTGTCTTGGAAAAAAAAACAGCTCTCTAAAACTCTGTAGAATAGTTCTTGCCTCTTGCCATTATTAGTTGTGGAAGGTTGGAGTTGACATGATGCCTTACCATCGAATCACTGGAATACTGCAGTAAAAGTCTATGTTCACATAAAAGTGGCCCAGATCCAATGTCTTATGTGACATGGATGTGTTATCTTTGAGGCAGTGTGAATTACAAAAAAACACACTGGCATTTCCTGTTTTCATTTGGGTCACTCTCACATGTAATATTAAAATCTAGTAAAGAACGGACACATGGAAATGTAAGTCAGATTGGATTTCATAAGACTTTAGATAATTCTTACAAGACTTTTATTCACTGTCACTGTTGGCTTAATTCTGTTTACCTCTAAACAAATAGGTCAAGTGAACCGTTCAGATGAACATCTGACATGGGTAGTTTAAGTAGTAGGAGAAAAAAAAAAAGATAGTGAACACAGCAAACTAAAAAACGGATTTGGTGATAAAATCAGAATTTGAGCAACTCTGCCTGCTGTGTGAACGTAGTTTAAATGACACTTAATCAAACCTGTACGTCTTGTACACTGGCAGTGCCAAAGCTGTGTTCATCCAGTATTTTTTGTTGTATAAATATGTAAACAATGTGAAAGTACACCAGCCAATCACTTTATTAGGTACACCTCCTTGTTTCTAAACTCACTGTCTATCTTTTCAGTTCCACTTACCATGCACAAGCCCTTTGTAGTTCTGTAATAACGGACTCTAGTCAATCCGTTTGCCTACATACTTTGTTTTTCCCCTTTATTCTGTTCTCTAGTGGTCAGAACCTCACAGGACCAGCACACATCAGATACTATTTGAGTGGTGGATCATTCTCCGCACTGAAATGCTGTCGGTGGTGTGTTACTGTGTGTTGTACTGGAATGAGTGGATCAGAAACTGTGTTATTGCTCAAGTATTTGAACCACTTAAGAAATTGTATACCAACTAAAATTATCCAGCCACCAGCATCCTGTAGGCAGCGTCCTTACTAACATCATGATTAACACAATCTATGCAGAAACAGATGAGCTGCTGTCTCTGACTTTACATCCGCGAGGTGGAGCAAAATGATAGATGCGTATATGAGTGAATGAGCACTTCAGCAGTGTTTAAAAACTCCAGCAGCACTGCTGTGTCCAAATAGTCACTGGAATGCGATGGTCCTGTGGCAGGTCCTGAGTCTGACTGTTACATTACAGGGTAAGAAAATGTATTTAAAGAAACAGATCGACTACAATCTGTAATTGTAGAACTACAAAGTGTCTCTATGTGGTAAGTGAAACCGATCAGGAGTAAAAAAAACATGTTGTGAAATATGTACCTAATAAAGTGATTGTTGAGTGTTTATATCATGGTTCTGTATTGCTGCAGTGGGCTACTTTTGTGACTGTGTGGGTGAGGGCAAATGGATTTTATGGTGGTCATTTTCTGTTTTAGACTGTGTATGATTATGGTCTCTGGTATTTCTATGTAGGTTCAAGGGGACCACAGTCTTATTGTAACTTATTGGGCTCATGTGTGACCACAAGTTTTACCCAAAAAGCTGTCTAACATCTCACTGATTTCTCAATTTAGGGTTTAATTTACAACACTTCTTTTTACAACTGATTTTTTTTTTTTACCAAATTAATCGAATATCGGAATTTAACAACGTGTTTTTTTTTTCATTCCAAGCCAGCCAATGTCCTTACTCCGTTTGAAAATATGATGCATTTAATGCGTACATTGATACACACGTTTACTTACCTAGCAGAAGATTTAGTAAAACCTCCTGGCCGGCGAGCGTGTTGCTGCGGGTGAGACAAACCAGGGTACCGATGATCCACGGGATGCCGTGCCCAGTGAGCGCGAGCAGCTTGACCATGGAGCGCGCGCTGCCCCATGAGGACGTCGCATATGCGCACACCCCGAGTCGTTTAGACATGCAGATATCAATGGCGAGCAAAGAATTCATAGCGATGCCCTTGAAGGAGGGGTTGAGCTGCATGCAGTCCTCCTCCGGGAGCTCCTTCTTGTCCTTGGTGCTGTCCCCGGGCTCCTGCTGCGTGGCCTCCCCGCAGTGTGCACGCTGCGACGGCCTCCGCGCTCTCGGCTCAGCATTGCCGCTGCTTCTCGCGGGCTGCTGCAGCGACATGAACTCCGCTCTGTTCAACACGTTGTTCCGATCTCTAGCTCTGGATCTGCTCTGCTTCGTCGGCATCTTGGTCTGCTAATGGCTGCTGCGATGGTCGGATCTCAGAGTGCTCCTCTTTGTTTAGCGCAGAGGCTCCGCGGCACCATGTCTTTGCTCTGAGAGTGTGTCGGCCTGCTGGAACTCCTGCCGCTTCTATTCCAGCTGCGCTATAAATAGACACGCCAACTGACTGCTGGCTCCGTGATATGCACTCACATAACGACTTCAGAAGCACTGAATACATTAAGACCATGCACTCTAACACAAGATTTATTTTACCACCTGTTTTTTGACTACTTACCACTATTAGCGAGAGTACGTGTACACACACAGTCACCGAGCAGTTTATTGGGTCGTTGTTTCTCCACTTATTGCCAATTTGATCAGCTCCACTTGCCATATAAATACCCTTTGTAGTTCTACGATGACAAACTGTAGTCCACTCATTTATTTACAAAATCTGTTCCCCCTTTACTATGATCTCGAATGGTCAGAACCACTACAGGACACCCATAGATCAGGTGTGAGGTGGATCATTCTTAGCACTGCATTGACAATGACACCGTGTTGGTGTTAGTTTGTGTTGTGTCAGTATGAGTGCATAAGACACAACAGTGCTGCTGGAGTTCATAAAACTTCAGTGCGTGCATCACTTGGATAGATATCAACAGTATACAAGAAGTTCCTATGCAAAGTTCTGACCTTATGTGAGTGTGACCCACTGACCTAATGTTCCTTTAAACTAATTCCTATATAAAGCCACTCGGAAACAATGCTTTATACACTTAGCGGCCACTTTATTAGATACACCACCTTGTTTCTACACTCAGTTATGCTTATTATATAGATGTACGTTGTAGTTCTACAATTACAGTCTTTAGTTCATCTGATCTCTCTACTGTTTCTTTGTCCTAGTCAAGGAGGTATACATAAAAAGTGACAGTGAGTGTACAGTATAAACCCATTACATTGCATGTAGTAGTTTGGTTTACTTGATGATGTTTCAAACAGCAAATGACTGTTAAACAACATGAATGATAAATATGTAATGCTAAGGTAATTGTTAATACATTATTATCATGTTACAGTCAGTCGGACTTAATTAGCAGTTACTGTCTTTTATAGTAGCGTGACTGGACTCTAATCACTGCTACATCATCATGTCTTGTGTTGGTAAGTAAAAATTCTGAAAAGTAAATATTAAAAGGAACATTTGAAAGAGTACTCGGGGGTCAGTGATAAAAATATCAAAATAATAAATTGCTTGGAATTTTTAAAACAGGGATGGATATTTTTAAACGAACATCCCAACCTTTAAAAAGTCATGCTATTGTAGAAATAATGAAGAATCTGTGTGGATTTGATGTTTGGTAAATCTTGACCTTCTGAAGAATAGTTACAGCAGGTGCTAGTGATGTTTATTCTTCAGTTTGTTTTCATAAATGGAAAAAAGGAAATGACAAAATAATGTTTTGCGCCAGTACAGGTGCTAAAGGAGCGGTTTGTGTTGCCACCAAATGGGTTCATTTAGTACCATAAAAACTACGTTACCCATGATGCGTGAGTAAGGCAGGCTGAATTTGTAAGCCGCTTTGTGTGTGTGTGTGTGTGTGTGTGTGTGTGTGTGTGTGTGTGTGTGTGTGTGTGTGTGTGTGTTG
>JAVSBV010132990.1:0-17247 GCA_033117975.1 Parotocinclus spilosoma
GTGTAAATCGTACAATAAAGGTTTAATAAACATTTAATATGTTACATAGCACGTCCCGTCTTGTAACGTAGGGCATGTTCGTTTAATCGGACCAGCCGCTTATTAGGACCAAAACCATCGCGTCCCGATGTGGTCCCATTAACCAGAATCGACTGTATTAACTTAAAAGGCAAATCCCAAGTTGAGCAATCCTAGGGAGACAGTGGAAAGGAAAAACTCCCTGAAAGTGGTAGGAAGAAACCTCGTGAGGAACCAAGACTCAACAGGGGACCCGACCTCCATGGGTGTTAATTAAATAAATACTTAAAGGTATAAAATTATAACAAATTATAATAAATTATAGCAAAATTAGGTCTGTCAAAATCAATGTCTGGTTGCTTTAGCCATCACACTGTTTTGTAAAGTAAGGCTGTATTCTGATGACTTCGTGGTCCAGATCGCTACTAGGTGCCCCCACCTCATTTCCAGACCATTTTGCAGTGGATGACACAAGCAGGAGACGTTTAGACATTGTACTACAGCTCCTCCTACTTCTTAAACATCCAGCCAAGCAGCTAAGGGTTTAGAACAAACATGGCAACCCTTTTCCTTTTGGTCAACAGTCCAGTACCTTAACCGCTGTGCCAACACTGCACAATCCAAAGGCATAACACATCCCCCACCGTGTTTAGCAGTTGGCAAGTTCTTACTTTTGGTGAATGTGGCTAGAGAGTATGATGATCTTTCCTCTAAAGTCTTTGGTCCTGACCAAACCATTACTCCTGTATCAGACAGGGTTCCTCACGCCTCCTTGGTAGCGTTGGGAGTTTTGCTTTGCACGCCTAACCGCTCCAAGCCGTTCTATGGTCTTTGAGATCTTGGACCCTTCCCCAACTTAATATTTAACGAATTTATTCAAGCAGGAGATGATTTAACCTTTGTTATTTTTACTTTTATAGAGTCGTTTGTCTTTATCCTTTATCCTCAGGTTGCTGACTGACCGGTGTGAGCATAACAGCCTGTGCAGCACACGAACGATCTTCTAAAATAAATACAGTTAATAAAGACGATGCGGCCTGACAAAAATCACTGGACGGGTGCCCAGATTTTAGCACGTGCCCAGAATTTTCATTGACACGCCAGTTTTGAGATTGATGCCAAAATGCTGCTTTAAAACAAAGCATTAATATTTATCTCAGACTTTGCCTCTTACACATTTCTCTTGGCTCCTTGCCATCGGGAGGCCCTTATTTGTCCTCTCGCTTAGCAGAGACCCTCTGGTCCGCCTTTGCTGTTCATCCTTCTCTTCCCACCGTGCTATTCTCGGCATCAGACCTCACGGTAAATCAGTAAATGCATACACGTTGAATCTGTTTGTCATCGATCGTGTTTACGCCGAGCACCTCGAGCACCTATCAGACCACTTGGTTTTTACTCGGCTCCTGCCACTCTGCGCTGTCCCGCCTCGATCTTTCGTACAAACCACAGTAACAATTACACCGGCTTCACGGAGACACGTAATAATCATGCAAATTAGCCGGTGCTGATCCTGCGCTTGTTTTTCAATGTGCGAAAAGGAAAGGCTGTACGAACACCAAGTATTATCAGGAGCTCCTTTCGGTTTCTTTGTTTCTTCGGGGCGGTGCGTTCGCCCGCAATGCGCAGTGGAAACCTAGCGAATGATCCAAAGACCCTCCCGCAGCAAGATCAACACGACCCAGACAGGATGAGGTATGAACTAATAAAGACCGGCGCTGTAATGGCGAACTTCACCTGCAGTAAGCCACCAGTCAAACGAGCGCTCGGCTTGGTTTTAAAAATAAAAGACGGTCTAGAAACACCTGACAGCGTTCCAGCGACGTTCCAGTCGGGCCAATGGGAGTCGTTATGTGCCTCGGCCTCTAGTGTCTTATGTCTATACGTCTGCTGGCCTTTAATGGGATTGAGTGCCACTTTGGGTAAATCACTCTCAGTGTGGCTGTCCTCTTGGATGACTTCTGCTGCGTCGCTTTAGAAGACTTTCCACACGCCAGCTGGAGAAATCGATGTTTTATAGACGCTTATCTTATTTACTCCATCAGCCAGACAAAAGGCATAGAAACAAATCAAAATGACAGCGGGATCGCATCAACATTGGACGGAGAGAACGATAAAAATGACCTAAAAATGCAGAAAGTATAACACCAACAATTTTAAGCATTAGGCCAGACTTTTTTAATTGCTTGTTCCTCGGATGTTTTTACTTAAGAATCTACTGAGGAGGGAGGGGAAAAACAAAAATATTTAATCTTTATTGCGCAGCACTTTTCAATTTCTCGAGGACTATGTGGAATCAATACAAGGAAGGAGGAAGAAATAAAAATAAAATGTATTTAACTTACAATTAAATTAAAGTGAATCTGGAAAAAAATTAAATGAACAGAAGAAAAACATTGGCTCTCCATCGGTGGACGGAAAAAGCTATTTAAAAAAAAAAAAAATAGTATTAAAAAATTTGTTTTAACCATTGGTGTTGCGGCGGATCCGAGAAATACCAAAAAAATATATATTTTTTTGTATTCTTCAAATATGATCGGCGGCGGATCCGCGAAACAAGCAATAAAAAAAGTCTGGCCTTAACTAAACGTTAATAAGGGCTAATAAGGGCCTATTGAATGTTTTTTAGCAACGACAAAAAGTCCTTCCTTGTTCTATACTGTTAGATGTTAGCTTAACAAACTCGATTGATCCATGACAGTTATTAATAACGCTTTTCTCCCACTAGACAGAGACCAGTTACTGAACTAGCCCACTGGTATGGTGGAAATTATCCATCACTATATATTTCATTTTATATAATAGAAACCCTATATACATACACCTAGTTACACCTCCATGTTTCTGTACTCACTGTCCATTTTATCACTTCCATTTCCCATAAAGAAGCACTTTATAGTATAGTTTATAGATCAGCACAGATCAGGTACTGCTTAGGTGGTGGATCATTCTCAGTACTGCAGTAACACTGATGTGGTGTGGAAGTGTGTGTTGCACTGGCATGATTGGATCAGACACAGTAGTGCTGTTGGAATTTTTTAACGCCTCAGTGTCTCTGCTGGACTGAAAGAAGTCCACCAACCAAACATTTCCAGCCACCAGTATCGTGTATGTAGCATCCTGTGAGCACTGATGAAGGGTGAAAGAATGACTAATATAAAGTGTGAAACAACAGATATTGATGTTTTAAACAGTGTTTAAAAACTCCAGCAGCACTGCTGTGCCTGATCAAATCATACCAGCAAAACACACACTAACACCCCACCACCATATCAGTGTTACTGCAGTGCTGAGTGATCCACCACCCAAAATAGTACCTGATCTGGGCTGGTCCTGTTGGGGTCCTGACCATTAGAGAACAAAGTAAAGGAGGCAAATAAAGTATGTTGAAAAACAGATGGACTACAGTCTGTAATTGTAGAGCTACAATCTACTGCATTTCTATGGTAAGTGGAACTGTACAACTGGAGTCTAATATTTGTATTTTTCAAGTGTCTCAACTCTAAACATGTTCAAGTTATGGGCTAGGATATTAAAAACATTTTGGAATGAAAAATCTATGTGATGTACATGTATGGAATATTATAGGTCCATGCTATCTAAAGGGGCCAATTAGTGGAAAGCAGAACTTCAATACTAATTGACACACTTTCAACTCATGTTACTTGATGCTGACATCCATGTCACATTTGTACACACAACAATGTGAAAAATGGTTTATGATTCATTACAAACATTGTTGTCGAGCTCTAGCTCACCTCCAGGTTTCCCCGTGCTTTCTTCAACACTCTGTTAGTCAATGAAACTAGAGAAATACAAATGAGGTTTAGAATGAGAACAGCAGAGGAATAACAAGCCTGCATATATTTCATGATGTGTGGTGACATCTTACGCTGCTCAATGATGATTCGCTCCATGCCCTCTTTGAGCTGATTTGTAGAGCGCAGACGTTTGACTGCACCGGTCAGCATCCTCTCCTGCTGAGACAATCTGCACTTCAGCTGAGAGATCTCATTCCTCAGAATTTCATCCTGCACAAGAAGAAAGCGAGTGTACACAAACATATATCTCAATATCTAAAACACAATACATCAAATCCTTTACGTATTTAATTGAATTGTTGCCACCCAAGGAGGATGGGTCTCTTTTGAGTCGTGGTCCTCCCAAGGTTTGTTCCTACTAGATTTATGTATTATTAATGTTGTCCCACTAAATGGTAATGGCATTAAACAGTTGATGAGGAGCTGAAATAAATCCAAGTTAGTTTGTGTTTAATGAGACCAATATTCCCTATAGGGTTTAAGTCTCTGACCAAAACATGATGGCTTGTGGGAAAATACCAACTATCGACTAATCTTTTAAGGAAACAAAACAAAATATATTTTGTCCGAGTAGATTAGATTTTGAACACCTAGACATGTTTGAGTTGTACATGAAACAATGCAATATTTTCAAGATCGAGTTAATTTCCTTGTTGTTAAGCTTTTCTTTTGGAGAGAAATGCAGCTAATGGTTTGTGTACATCAAAACTAAAACTCCAAAAAAAGATGCTTTTATGTTTTGTCTTCCATGAACGTGTGTGTGTGTGTGTGTGTGTGTGTGCGTGCGCGCGCTACCTGCTGTGTGGGTGTAAGGTTTCCTGTGGGCAGCGACACTCTCCAGAGCAGCTTTAACAATCGTCCTGCCTCCTCTAGGACTTGCAGCATTGTGCTCACACTGTCTGATAGAGCTGTACACTCCACAAACTAGATCACAGATCAAATATATTAGAAAAGTGTTTAATGTCTATCTGATCAACATGCATTCGCTTTAACGTCTTAAGAATTATAACAGCAAAAGAGAATCTTGCCTTATATACATCTAATTCATATCTGAATGACAGAAAAACGAATGCAATCCTCACCCACAAAGTTTTATAAAGGACACAAAGATAAGAATTAATGTACAGGATTAAATATTCATTAATAATGTTTTTTTAAATTAAACAATCTGTGGAAATTATCTAAACTATTGTGTAGCTATACAGTAACGTCCAATCAACGTCCATTTTGGTCAGCATCCTATTTCACACCTGTTTGATTTGATACGTGCCCTTGGTTGTAATGAGTGTGCATTCTTTACCCTGTCCTGGAGCTGTGTGTCCATGGTGGCAGTGATTCTCTTGGCTGCCCGAATGTGTTTGCTGAGGGCATTGTAATCCTCTATGAGACCCAGAACGTGACGTCCATGTCTGTCTGCCCAGAGCCTGTGACCCGGAACCAGTCGGGACAGTGCTGGAGAGCTGCCTCTTATAGAGCTATCACTGTCTAGGTATGGGCACAGACACAAATCACGAGTCAGCACTGTCAGTGCAAGTTGGTTCGGGCTAGTTGGTACACGTTTAAAGTTAGGAAGAACTGATCTAAAACGTATACATTTCAGAAACTAGAAATTACACAATACACATGAAACATCCCAACCACATCCAAACCGTCCAAAGAAAGAAGTAACTTACCATTCCCTGTATTTGGGGGGTCTGTATGTGAGTGCAGGTGAATCATCTCTGTTTTGCCTCCTTCATCTGAGATTGAAAGAGCCCAGAATTATCTTATTTACTATGAAGCACAACTTGGCATGAACATCAAAAAGAAACAGATGGATTACAGGCTGTAATTGTGGAACTACGAAATGTTTCTATATGGTAAGTGGAATGTATAAAACGGGATGAGTGTAGATACTACACCTACAACCTATGAGATTTCCCAAGGCTGAGATCAAGTAGCAGTTATTTTTTCAAGACATAACAACACAGCAAGCTAAAAATAAGACCTTTATTGCAACGTACACATAATTTAAAAACCTTTTTAAAACGGCACAGAACCTGAAGGTTATTGGCTAAAGGGTTTAAGTATAAAATACAGAAACTGAGCAATGGTAAGCAAAGGCATCAATTCAGCAAATAAACACAGTTGGGGCTTTAAACAACTTTTTGTGATTAGGGACAGGTCAGAAGAATCAATATGATTGGGATCACTAGCAGTGTAAGGTTTGACAGAATATGAGAAAGTCAGGGATGGAATCCAGAATACTGTAAATAAATGACAGGCATGACAGGTTGCAGGTTTGGTTTTGTCTCACTGTGTTCAAACTTTTGGTTTTATTTTGTTTATTGTATTTGTGATTGTACCTGCTGAAGACATCAGATAGTTGATATTGATGGTGGATGGAGTATCACTGTTGGTTAAAATTTGTTGCTCCAGTTTGTGTCTCAGTGCTGTGTTGGTCTGGATGCTTTTCTCTAGTTGCAGACGTAAACTCCGTACCTCGCTCAACAACTCGCTCAAATCTACAGGAGAAGATTCGGCACCACTATGCTTCACGCCTGGACACACACGTAAGTGATAGGTAATAAATGGATAATTACGTAATAACGTCGATAATTTCTTGTCCTGAATGTGCTTTATAAGCTCAATATTATATATATATATATATATATATATATATATATATATATATACTCAATGTGTGTGTCCTCTGTACCTGTGTGAGTATGTACTGAATTCCTCAGCTGTTCATGAACCTGGAGTTCCACTTGCACTGATTGCAGGAGTTGCTGAGTGTCCTTCATCTGCTGCTTCTGTAGTTTATGCTCACACTGCAACCTACACACAGTTTACTATAAATGACTCTTTCGCGCATGCACCAGGCTCCACTGTCGCTCCAAGAAGAGTGTGTTACCTGTAAAAACTGTCCTTCATGTGTGTATGTTCCTCACGTAATGTTTCACACTCTTTTCTGCTCTGCTCCAGCTTGGCCGTGCGCCTCGACAGAGTCTCGCGGAGGTGATCATTCTCCTTCTGTTTGTCTGTACACACACACGCACGCACAAACACACAAATGTTTTGGGGACTATCCATACTGACATAATTCTTACTGTAGACACGTAACACTGAACACCAGCCTTAACCTTAAGTTTTTGGGATTTTCAAAGAAAGATGAAGTTTCTGTAAAAAACACTTTTCATCATGGGGAGGAAAACAATGTTTTTTATCCTGGTGGAGACATTTGGTCCCTACACTGTAATTTGTATGTGCCTGCCCACCCGACACACCCACAACCACCTGCCCAACCAACACACAACCCATCCACCCATCCACACACACACCCACAGTCCCACCATGCCCAGGCCCCGATAGGACCCTCCATCATTTAGTTATTAGGAGACGATGTGCCTCCAATAACTTACTGCTGAAGACTCATTTAAAAAATCTATTTCGTTATTTAATTTATTATCAACTTAAATTGGATTACTTACTTATTTTTTATTATTACTACAATTTAATTATTTAAATTAACATCTAGGCCACCCAAGGAGGATGGGACCCTTTATGAATGAGTTTTGGTCCCCCCCAAGGTTCCATCCTTCAAAATTCAGGGAGATTTTCCTTTCCACTGTCGCCCTAGGCTTTCTTAATTGGAGACAGGCCTATAAAGATAATATAATATTGTAAAGCTGCTTTGAGAAAATGCTCCATTGTAAAAAGCGCTATATAAATACATTTGACTTGACTTTTGCCATTTAAAACCAAATCTTGATTAACGATGTAATCATCCAGAACAAATCCCAGATATAAAAACAATTTGTTTAGTTAAATTAAAACCTAAAAAACCTGACATAAGATTTCTGAATCTTAAAATCTTTCTTTTTTAATATAAACTAGTTATACCTATTATACACAATATTACTTACCTAAAAAACTTTTACTAACTATGTATACACATTATAGCACAAAAGTTATTACACTTTTCACATTTTTGTAGCTATTTTATTATTTATTATTATCTTTTCATGGAACAACTTGATTACCCAAGTGCAGGTAAACTGAACTGTTCAAAAACAATCAGAGTAAACCTGAAATGTAGCGCAGGAGGTGGAATTAATAGGAACATAAGTGAGGAAAAATGAAGAGCATTATTTCAACACTACAGGAACTGATGACTACAGTCAAACTGAAGTTTACAGATGATCTCATTAAAACTTGGACATCTGTCAAAACTCTAACTACAGCACATAAATGCTGAATGCAGAAATAGTTAGTGTGTACTGTAAATAGTTTGTGTACCTCTTGCTGCCTGGTTGAGCTGTTCTTTAAGTGTGTGATTCTGAGCCCAGAGGAAGTGGATATCGTAATTCACCTGACCAGGATCTTCAGAACCAGCAACGAATATGTTAGTAGCTGCTGAAAAACAAAAGCAAACTGAATGTTTCTCAAATCACATGGTGATGTATAAAATGTTTGTGTCAGTAAATGTTCATCATCTGACCTGGATTGCCTTTGACAGAGGTTTGGTAATATTGTACAGATTAAATTAAATGTGTAAATTTGTACAGATTCTGGCCTGTTGGTTCTTACAAGGTACAATATTTGTAATTTTCCCCAATATTAATAAGTGGTTCAAATGTTAACTGCAGTGTGTTTCAATTTCAGGTACGAGTCGTTTAACAATCGTGTTACGTTCTTTGAAACAGAATAATGACCAGATATTACCACAGTCACACTGTAATGCATACGTAAATGCATCAGAGATAGCGCTGACACAAGTGGAACACTACCATCTACGTAGCATACCTAATGCCAATCAGCCTGAAATCTAAACTGTTCACCATACAGTTTTGAGAATGGCACAAATTTTGGTTTTCATGAAGTTTGCTTCCTCGGTTTTTTAAAAGAACCTTTTGTTAGATGTTTATATGGAATAATGAAGTACAATTATAAGCGTTCCATGACAAATAGAGCCATTATACTTACATATAAATATATAGTGTTGACCCTTTATAGTGTTTCTTTAAGACTTCTGTAATTCACCTTGGCATATCAGCTTCTGGGCAAAATCCACCCATTCTTGCCTAACAATTGTTTGGAGTCGATCACGGTTTTTGTGTTTGACTTTCTTGGGCACCCCGAAGCCTTCTTCACTCTCTATGAAGTTCTTACTGATTTGATAAATGGTTGCTCATGGTTCTACCTTACATGCAGCAATGTCCTTGCCTGTGAAACTGTTTACAGCCGCAACGTACGAAGACAGATATTTATTGCCAATTATACTTTAATTTGAATTATAAAACTAAACCTGTATTACATTAGAGTGCAGACAGCATCAATGGCACTGCACCCCAATGAACATACCAGATTGGTTACAGAAAATGAAAATAAATCTCATTTATGAATCGTATGCAGGTAACTCTAATCCAGGTCAAACAGGGGCCGTGCATCCTTTACAAGTTTTAAGAGAATACCTGGGTCTCTTTGTGCCTGCTGCAATTTTCTCTCAAGCTGCTCTCTGAGTCTCTCATTTGTGCAAATTGTTTCCTCAAGCCTTTGACGGAGAGCTCGTACCTCCTGCAGGTGCTCCAACAAAAGATCTAAGATGTTGGACAAATTAAAAAAAAGAATGAACAACAGAAGTCCAGAAATACACCTTATAAATTGATACAATATTTTTAACCACACAGAATATACTTTACCTGAGCCGATGCCCTGATATACTGACTTGTGCTGAGCTCGCCCTGTGTCAGTCGTTAGGTTTTGGGAGTGTTTGTGTGTGTTTACTGAGCTGAACTCAGTATGTGTAGATTTTAAGACTGGACTGCTTTGACCACGTGTCTGAGTAAGGATGGAGCGGGTAAGATCCAGTTCACTCCTCAGTGTGGAATTGAGATCTTCACTGATTTTCAGCTTTTCCTGCAGCCGTCCGTTGTCCTTCTGTAGCATATGAATGCCCCCCTCACTTCCCATGGACATACCCACATCAGCAAGTTCATATTTAGCGTGGGTGGGGTGAGTCTCCGAAACAGCCATTTCAGGGGTTGCCTGCATACCTAGAGGAAAACAGAGCTTGAGGATTTATGTTGTCAATTACTGTTTAAATGATTTATTGATCAAAATAAAAATGATTTGAAAATTGTATTAAAATTTTTAAACTTGAACACTGTGACCTGTAAGTCGAAACATATTTTAAACCCTTTTTAGTCTTTTTTGAATGACATGATTGACTAATAATTCTAACAGTGAACAGTAAATACAGATCCACGATGCTTAACATTTCTGGCACAGCTCAAATTTGACTGGCTCAGGACAGCAAAGGAAACAGGTAATTGCTTTATCATTTGTTGTAAAACCAACTTGCATTCGCCCGATCTGACATTTGCTTTCGTGCTGACTTTTTTGCAGTGAGGCTATTCCATTAAAATGCTTTTAAATCATTCACCATAATGTTCTGATAATTTAGAACACACATTTATAACATAAGGTTATGTTCTGTCAAGTTCATCATAAGCTGAATTTGTCATCAATTGAAGAGTTTAATACATACTAGAATGCACTGGTCAATTTGATACTACACTGCTCACAAAAAAGAGGGGATATTTCAAATTGAATATGAAGAGGATCCCACAAGAACTGCTGGTCAATCTTATCCCGTCCATGTCCCGTCTGACTGTTCAGTGAGGTGTATGGTCATCCAAGGCTGCCAAAACACACAGTGAGACACTCTCGTCCAGTTTGACATTCTTACGTTTATTTCCATTAATATGTCCCTTGCTACTCAATCATGATTACTGAGTTTGCATCTCATTCGCATAATAAAACAACTTTATATGACTTTTGATTTGCTTTTATACATCTCCTTTTTTAAATTTGCTTTTTTAAATCTTGTTTAATGAAATAAAATCTAATGCTTCTTTTTTAATCGCCCAAACACTCTTCTGATAAACTATCACTAGTTTGAAACTAAACGCATTACAGAGGATATAAAGGTATAAAGTATATATAAGATATAGTAGATATATAGATATAAGTAGATATAAAGGTAAAGCTATACATTTTAACGAGTTCTGTTGGGAATGAATAATAAGTCTGTACAAATATTATGCTACTTCCTCATCATTTTAGCAAGCTCCTCTCCATTACAAGCTTGTCTAGCTATTCCACTGAATATCCATGAACAAGAAAAGCCCTTTCATAGTCCTCAGATTTTACTTAACCCCCAAATCTATTAATAGGAAAACTCTATATTTACCTGGCCCAAGAAACGTCTCAGAAGAAGGAATGATTAAACCTGCTTAGCCAAAAACGCAAACACACACAGCTTCCAACTCCAAGGTCCTCGGGGCAATGAAGTAAAACGGATTCAACTTGATAAGACTGCTAAATAATGTATTAGCAAAGGACGTAACTGGACACCAGTTTACAGCGCTTCACCGTTTGACCGCACTACACTTGAAAAATTCTGCCGCATGATTTAACCAAAAAAGGTCAGTCTAACTGGAGTCATACAGATTTGCATAAAAAACTGGCACGTTTCTTTTCGCAGGGCAGAAGAAGTGCAAGTGTGGTTCAGGGATGTGGGTTTGACGATTACAAATCACAATTCATGTTTATAAGCTGTGTTAAAAGACTTCCATTAGTAGTGTAGCTGCGTGAGTTTGTGGTAGTAATACTTTTGGTTGCTCTGTTGGAGGTGTGTGTGTGAACAGAGGTGGTGATGTCACTGTAGATTTCACTGCTCAGCTCATGGTCAGAGTCTTGATGCATCCTATGAGTACGGCCATGCAACTGATCCCTCAGCTGCTGAATGAGCTTGTCCTTCTCCCGAAGTTCTGCAGTCAGCCTGAGACACACACACACAGACACACACACAGGGTTAAAACTCACTAAAAACAGGACAACTGTAAACACAATAATTTATTCCAAGTATCTACAAATAATTCAATGTATGAAATATAAACGACATTCAGTTTAAGAGGGAAGCACAAGCTAGAAGTTATTTCTAGAAAGAGACTTTAACAGAAATAAAACATGCAATGGGATAAAGACAAACAGTCAGCACAGCTAAACCCTTATTGTTTGCCAATCACAGCTGGCTTCAGTTGTCTGTTTTTAGACAATGTCGAAAGTAAATCAAAAGTTATATCCTATTTTTTACAACAGAGCATTGTGTAAAAATTTTTTTAAAAAAAGCTCCATCTCAGCTAGCCTACAGTGGCAGTGGAAAGGAAAAATGCCCCAAATATGATGAGGAAGAAATCTTGGGAGAAAAAGGATTCGCCAGAGTAACTGAAAGACTCTTTATTAGAAACGCCTCCTTATTCTACACTCATTATTCATTTGATCAAGATAGATGCACTTTGCAGTTCTACAAGCACTCCACACTGTAAATGTTATATATCAGAGACAGTAGCTCATCTGTTGTTGATCAGTTTGTGTGAATCATCCTCTAATCCTTTACCAGCGCTCACAGGATGCTGGTGACTGAACATGTCTGGCCAGTGGCCATTTTTCATTCAACCAGTGACACTGAGGACTACTCATGGACTATCCTCTGTAAACTGTAAAACTACAAAGTGCTCTTACGTGACAAATGGAATTGATAACATTGACAATTAGTGTAGAAACAAGAATGAATAATTAATAAAAAATTTGTGAACGTAAGATATAAAATAATATTTTGCTTTTGATATTTAGTGTAGTACAGCACAAACTGCATTTACTGCAAAGCGAGTTTAACGAACACACAATCTAAATCTAGATTTATCATTGTGGGATAGAATAAAAACAGACAGCAGAGTAACATTAGTTGCAGTATATAAATATAAATGATTGAATATAACTTTATTTGATATGTAATTTACTGATTCATTTGTTTAGACTTCCTTTAAAATGTATGACTCCCAACAAGCTTTTTTGTGCATGTTTGTGGCTTTAAGCTTTTATAGAACAAACTTAATAGGTTTTTCGGTCGATTCTGTTCATACTGTGTAAGTCTAAGTTTTTTATGTAGCCAAAATCATAAGCATACAAAAAAAGAAACAGAAAAACAAACTCTGACCTCTAAGGGTTAAGCTTATACATGGAAAATGTGAGAGCACAGTGAGGGAAATATAAGGTAACTTTTGTTTGCAGAAAGCAAAAGTTCACTGAATTTACCATCAAATTCATTTCCCATCACTTTGGCTTGAAAACAAAAGTTACACTATCTTAAGAGAGGGACAGTAAACTAAGCGCACACATACACACACGCTACACTTGAGGTCACAATCAGTGTAGCCTCACTCACAGCTTTATGTGCTGTTGTGTAGTTTGTGCCAGGTTCTGGTTCTGCCTGCACAGATAGCTGATTTGCAAATGCTGCTGTTCTCTGTCATTTTCAAGTTGAACATGTAGCCAGTGCAGCTCCTCCAGCAGCCACACACACTCCCTGACACAGTGATGGGTGCATCGACATGCTCAAATAAGCAGCTAGACATTTTATTATTGCTGTGGAACTGAAGGCTTAATATTATTACCATACGTCAAACCCTAAAATCCTAACATTAAGACCTATTTTAATGTAAGCAACATCTAGAGTCAAACTAAAGCATTTTTAATTACATTTACAATCTTATATAGAGTCTTATAATCTTATATAGAGTCAAATTAGATATGAGGGATAAAATGAATGCATGGCCTAAATCACACTTTACAGCACCTCCTTTACATAACAATATGCGTAAATTATGCACGAAAACTTTAATTTATTCCTCAGTTTCCACTGGATGTCCAAATGGCCCAATCACTTGCTGTCTTCAAACTATGACTAACGACTCACTGCAGACTTCCTGAAGACTGAAACTGCACTTACGCATTTACAAAAACACCCGTTCCTCGCTTTTATGATCGCCCATGCCTTTAACTATATCAGATCCTTACGTGCTTGTTCTTGGATTGTATCGGTTGCCTGTTTGGATCTGCATGAGGTAATGCTTACTAAGAACTCAAAGCACTTCTGGAACTGATGGATAAAGGAATCTGCAAAATGCTGTAAATGGACAGCACAACTGGTTATATCTGAGGGAGGGGGTGGAAATTAATTGGCAGTGATCATCCCGGACAATGCAAAAGTAACCTTCACTCAGCCCTGTGATTTACATCTATCTGAGCCTGGTCTTGAATTCTGAAATAGGCTCCGGATCACTCAACCACCCTGACCAAGCAAAGTCAACGTTTCAATGTTTATACTGAAAGATTACAATATTATATTATAATAAGGTACAATGGTATTTAATAAAGGAATATGGGAAAAGCATTACAGGTAAAAACAATTGTTTTCTAAAGTTAAAACAGACCATCATGCTAACAAAAAACTGAAATAAAACAAGGAAGCTTTTGGTAACAATAGCCGTCAAATTAATAAAAATGATGGTTCATTTCACTTTTTAACAACCCAAATCTATCTTGAGCATTTGCTTTTTAAAAAAAAAACATTAGTTCAAATCTTTGTCATGTTAATGAATGGCAAAGAATTTCATCTACAAAATCTCATTTTTAGCTTCTTACAAAATGTAAATTAGAAACTGGAAAACGATTTTAGTTACATTTTGTTCATATACATTTCTCAGGGGTGCCAGTAAAGTATTATTTGAAACATTTTTTTGGTTTTTGGATATGTTGCACCTCAAATTCATGGTTTGGTTTCAGTCAATTATATTATGGGACTAAGTTAATCAACTACAATAGCATTGTATCATAATCCTTACATAGATGTTTTAACCAAGTGACTCTGGAGCTGACTTTATATACATGTAGAATGAGATACTCACCTCTGAACCAGATCTAAGCCTGCTCCCTCATCCTTATTTACACCAGAGTCCTCTGGATAACAGAAAATGATGGCAAATAAGAGAATGTCTTATTGTGCTTTATAGCATTAAGGTGATGCTTTACTGTGTTGCTGAATTAATTATCATACTAATGACATGATACTTCAGTAATACAAGGATTAGAATTGAGTCAATAACACTCCAATTAAACTAAAAGTTACATTATAACATTCTCATCATGTGTATATTTGTTCACTTCTTATCACCAAAAAAACCCAGCAAAACACGTCAGGAAATATAGTCACCTTGCTCTAGTTTGTCCAGCAGGCTGAGACTCTGGTCTAGGTGTTTTCGAAGAGTTGTGCCCAAGACACTGCGCCCATCATGAGGCTGCATCAGTTCTTCTAGTGCCCCCCGTAGGTCTACTAGCTGCTTGCGTTGTTCAGCTCCGAGCTTGCAAGAGACCCGAATCTGCTCTCTCAGCTCACACAGCTCTCGTGCCTGAGACTGAACCAGAGACTCAATCCTGCAGAGAAAGTGCCATGAGATCTAACAACTTAGATGCTGCTCAGATTCATATATACAAAAATATAAATTCTAAAGGGTTCACAAACTTCCAAGCTTCACTGTAAAATTTACATTTATATCATTTAGCTCAGGAACCCAACTGTGGTAGCTTGGCAGAGGTGGAATTTGAACCCTGGACCTTCTGGTCCATAGTCCAGTACCTTAAACAATAGGCCACCAAAGTCCCACAAAACTCATATAAAGACCCTAATATACCTATAATCTATACTAAATATGGAGGAAAGGAGTTGTTTTCCCATCTTACTTGGACGGAGAACCTGAGTGACTGCTTCTGCTCATTGCTCGCTCTCTCTCCAGATCAACGCTGAGCTGGGCAATCTGAGCCTTCAACGCCTTACTGTTCTCCTCTTCCTCTCTGCTTGCAGGATCAGACAGCTCCCTCAGAACATCAGCAGACAGACACTTCTTACGTTGCTGAAGATGGGTAGTGACCTTGCGCCGATCTTCAACCTGCAAACTGAGTTGCTGGAGCTGGTGAGTAGTGTCAGAGCTCGAGTCAGTACTGGGTTTACTGGGTTGTGGAGAACTGAGGACGGGTGAGCTGGGGTAGGACGGGGTGGATGCTGGTGAATTCAGATTTTCAGCAGAGGAGAAGCCAGAGAGGGTGGGCTTTAAATGCACGACACCATCAACATCTGGGACACACAACAATTATGTGTTAAGATATTTGAAAACTACAATGCTGAATACTAGAGGTGTAACGATACATTGTAAAGAAATCACGCGTCATATAAAGTACATCTTCAGTTCTGCAATGGAAACTGGAGATATTTGACATTAAGGATTTGTAAAGGCTGATCTTTCAGTGATTTTGTTAATTACATTAATATTAAATTTAAGATAGCACTTAGTTAATTAAATTTGGCGAAACTGTTACAATAGAACATGTTGCAGCAGCATTATTAAAAAACTAATTTCTTTTAATTCCATTATTTTTTTAATTTTCTTTCATAGAAAAGTATACATTGCTTTAAATTGTTATTGAATTGTTACAAGGAATGTTTTCTTTTGTTTATTTGTATTAAATTGGTTATTCAGCATATGACGAATCTATAATGGAACATTTTGTTGTAACATTTTAAACCTGATTCTATAATTTTAACTAATTGTTTCAATGCAATTTTACAGTGGAACCTCAGATTGGGGTTGTTCAAACTGTGTTCGAAGTTGGAATCAAATTTTCAAATAATAGGTAATGTAAATAATCAGGTTAATCCCTTCTCAATCCGCAAATGATTATTGTATGTAATTATTGATTAGAAAAATGAATAAAGCAAACCAATGTTATACAATGTAATAAATCAGTGTATGTAAAAAATCAATCAATGTAAAAAATCAATAAAGACATACTAGTAAATAATAAAGGGATTACTTTATTACCGGGACAAATGTACAGAGACTGAAAGGGTTTGAAATTTCACCAGTAGACTTATAATAAACATGTATCTAATATAATGAAATGATGACTATCACCCCTGACTGGACTTAATTACGGGCATTCTCTATGGAGGATCGCACCACTGAGTGTTTTATTTAGAGTTCTAATGTTTATTTTTAATTCAAGTCATTTAAATTTAGAGGTTCCACTGTTCAAGAAATGTGCATTGTTTTACATTGTTTAAACCAAAAACAAAAAGCAGTGCATTTTAGGCAATGTAAAATCTATAAACGTGAGAAAATCATGAACTCAGTGTCGTTACACCCCAACAGAATCAAAAACAAAATATAAAGAACCAGAGCACCTTTTTGGACAAACTAGAAAAAGAAGACATTTAAAGACTTCATTAAAAACTTCAAAAAGGACCATGCAAAAAGATGCAGACACTGGCTGCATATTAGTAACTGAACTTTTCACTTACCGACACAAAGTACAGTCGATTCAGGTTAATGGGACCACATCGGGACACAATGGTTTTGGTCCTAACAACCGGCTGGTCCGATTAATCAAAAATGCCCTATGTTACAAGACGGGATGTGCTATGTAACATATTAAATGTTTATTAAACCTTTATTGTGTGATTTACACG
>JAVSBV010133001.1:0-17246 GCA_033117975.1 Parotocinclus spilosoma
AAATATTAGATGTTGGCACCTTCACATCATTGCATTCAGTTTTTATTCACAATTTGTTTAGTGTCCCAACTTTTTTGAAATCTGGTTTGTATTAAGAAAAAAATCTACATGAAATGTTCCATAAGGAAATATTTTTTTCCATAGGGAAACATATCTCTATATTACCAGGGCTGGCTCGATATCATTTTTTAATGTCCGATAGTGATATTGATACTGCAAACTTGAATATCTGACGATACCAATATCAGACGGATATGCTGATACCACCTCTTGAAACACTGGCGTTGCATACACTGCACTCGGCTGTTATATTTTTATCATCCTTGAACTGAAAATAACTCCACACAGCTGACATGATGACCATGCTGCTATCTAACAGTTTTAACTTGAGTTCCAGCTATTGCTCACGTGACACAGCTTTGTTTACGCCATGTCGCCCAAATTGTAGTAAAGAATATATATGTGATAGGAAAGATATTAACTTAAACTTTTTTTCCCCATTTGATCTACTATCCAGTGATTTTGTCACATATCGGGCCAATACCGTTACAGAATATAGGCTCAGTAGAGCCCTATATATTACATAAAGCGTTTGCTTATACTGCTTTGCTCTAGAGTAACAAGTATCAGCTTGAGACATACACTCATTGGCCACTCCAAGGTAAACCAGGTTATGTATATGTGACACTGTGAGACACTACTTCTATAATTAGTGAAATGTCTAAATAATTCTGTGAATTGTGCCACAGTAACCCATCTATCATGCTAGACCAGATGGGATAGTCTTTATTGCCCTCAGGGAACAATGAGACTTGACTTAACATAAGAAGAATTTGTTTTGTTTCGTATCCCTCGGCACTGAAGTGCAGTAAAGTACTAGATTCTCACATTAATACAAGAAGCACAATGGGTTGCAGTCCATGAGGGCATTCCTAAAATGTGGTCTGCTTTTGTTGGGCTCATGAACATGGATTATGAGAAGAGTAGACTTTTGATAAGTATGAGAAGTGAAGTGAACTGCACATTTAAATGGTATGTATTTATTTCAGCAAGATTTTGTGTAATAGTTTGGGTTTGATTAAAGAAGCTTAAATTACTATTAGTACTTTCATAAATATAAATTTTCTCTTCTTTATGTTTTTGTTGCTGTCTACATGATTGTGTTTTATACTACACAGTCAGGCAGATGGATAACTTTATTTCTGCTACTTTGAATGAACCCCCTTTTTCTCTTACCCACTAAAATAAATAATCATTTAGACAGAATAGTTCATTTCATTTTTATCATTTTGAACATTAAAAAAAATATATTTATATACAGTATAGAAAGTGGGAATTTAAATTCACTATTCTATTCTACAATTCTATTAACAATAAAATGAATAAAAAATTAAATTAAATTAAACAAATGTATTTTATTTTTTGGTTCTGTCTTTTAGGCTTCTGTCATAAGATATGGTAGCATTTACCATATTTTTGTAGTGTTCTGTGGCTTTTGAATCACAATGGTTGTTTGCTAAATGGGCGTTTTTTTATAATGGCTGATGGTTTTGTTTAGAGCAAGTCTCTGTTTTGCTTTGGGCAGATTTTTGTCCTACATTTGTGCATGCACTATGACTGCTGTTGTTTTAAACAATTCTACAGTGGTTATTACACACTGCCATAAAACCTTACATTGCATAAATATTTTAGATGAAAGCTCTTATTTAACCTATTTAAATACTGAAGTTTACTAATCTGATAAATATAATTTACAGGTAGTAACCTACCTAGCTAAAATAAAGACTTAATTAAACTAAAGTAAGACTCAATAAAAAGAAGCAAAGCAAATTAAAAGACAAAGAAAGTTATTTGATTATGCAAATGAGATGCAAACTCATTTATCGTGATTGTGTAGTAAGTGACATATTCATGGGAGTAAACAGAAGCAAGAGTGCCACACATTGACTGTTCAGTAGGCTGTATGATCGTCCAAGAGTGCCAAAACACACCGACAGTGATGGTGCATGGACAGAACCGGATTGTAAGCATTTCTTGTAAGATTCTCATATTGGTTTTGAAATATCCCCTAATTTTTATGGGCAGTGTATTTATTATACTTTTATGCATTCAGCTTAAACTGTTAGTGTTGGATGTGATTTAATGGATGTAAGTACAACCCTAAATCAGAACAAGTTGGGATAGTATGGAAAATACATATTAAAAAGTCTCTTACATTTTCTTTGGCGTTTATTTTATTGCAGACAGTATGAACCTAAGACATTTCATATTTTGTCTGTTCAACATCATTTCATTTGTCAACATCGTTTCATTTATTAATAAACATTCATTCCTGCATTTCAGGCCTGCAACACATTAAAAAAAAGTTGGGAATGGGCAATTTGAGCTAGTAAAGAATTTTAAACTAAATTGTGTGATTTCAAATAGGTGATGTCCACAGGTGATTGTAATCATGATTTGGTACAAAAGCATCAACTGAGTCTGAGAAAGAATTGAAATGTTTAAAAAAGGTGTACCTCAAAGAAAGTTTGGAAGGGGTTTGTACATAGTACTTCTGTGGCTGTTGAATATGAGGTAAAAAGGAACATACTTTTGAGTCGTCAGTGTGGTCCTGGTTACACATGCTAGCACTGTCAAGTCCACTTCTGGATTCAAATTGTCAGACAAAGACTTTTGTTGTAATATAAACTCAATGTGATTGTGAGAATCAATTCTAAGTAAACCCTATGTATTGCCAATTGGAAGCTTATAACTAATTGTCTGCAAAATAACAGATTTTCTTTTTGTCTATTTAATTTTGGATGGTTCTCCATTGTTTTTATATCAAGAAATACATTTATTTGTGTTAAATATAATCTGTAATTCTGCAGGCCAATACTGATCAGCATGTCTTATCATGTTTATGCCATTGAACAGACTGTTGGGTGCTCTGCCACAGTGCTCTTTCACAGTGAGAACGGTAGGACCACCCCTTCCTTTGCTGCTCTGGTGTGGTCTCATTTTCTGCTAATGTGTTTTCAATGTGCCTTTGTGCGTTGTTGTTATGGCCCTTACAACCTACCAACCATTCATCTGCCACAGCAGTGTATGCTTTCATTTCACATGACAGAATTGCAGGTTTGACCTGCTATGCTATGTTATATTTAACAATATCACGTCACTTAAGTATTGTTATGCTTTTTTTACCTAAGATGATAAAGACCCACATTATTGTGAACAGCATGATGATTTCTTACGTAAACCTTCACTTGACCTTATTTGTGCTGATATGTAATGTTTGAGACCATGTATCAAAGTTAATATTGTAATATCAATACATTTCTTAATCAATGACTTGATAAGTTCAACATATAGCCTTTACAAGAGGTTGGCAGTTTTTTCTGGTATTGAAATTGAACATTTTTGTGTAACAGCTCATTAACTAGCTTTTACAGCTTCATTTAGGCACTTTACCTTCAACACTCAAGTGTTGGCAAAAAAACAAGCCAAAGGCAAAACTTAAATGGAAATTACATTACATTTACAGTTACAGCATTTAGAAGCCTCCCCTGATATAATACTTTATAGCATCACCATACCAGTGTCTTGGTCTTATCTGACTATTAAACCTGTATCTTCCAAGTGTTCCAAGAAAAGCATAAGTGCAACTCAGATAGTCACAATTTCAGAAAAGGCTTATGTACTGCCTTTTCCATACAGGCCAGCTTGTGTGAAGCTTTTTATATTGTTGTCACAGGCAAAGACCAACCAATCTCTGTCATTAAGTCTAGCTAGTCCTTCAAAGTTGCAACTTTTTTGTTAGCTTCCCTGGCCAATATCCTCGCTCCATTGTATCCTTCTATTAACTTGTCCCTTTCCACAGCTTTATTCTCCAGTCCTTATGAAAGCACCTTTCAATTCTTGGTGTTACCATGCAATAGGTGTGGAATCCTTAAGGAACATTGTACTGCGGCTGATGTTGGATGGGGACCTATTAGCCTGGTGTGTATTCTTAAATTTGAATGGTGGTATTTAGTGGTTAAAGTGGTCCGTAAAATACTGGTATGGCATTCTGTCACCCTAAATGATCTGGAAATGTGTTCTGATGCTTTGGAGTTAGAAATCCAGCTGGGTGTTTGGACAGGGACGCAGATGCACACCCATACATTGCACCACTGTGTTCTGTTCATTGGCTCTCTGTTGTTGCCTGCATCAAAACACTGATGCTCGCATAGAAAGGTGCCTTAAAGCAGTTACTCACCTATTCACAAGGCACTTAAGTTAAGAAAATGCAACTGCAAACTTGTGTGTTGTTGATTTACCAACATCCCAGCAGGTAAGTCGCTCTGGATAAGGGGGCCTTCTAAATGCTGTGAATGTAAGCATAAATGCAGCACATAGGTGTGCTCTCTGTTATGAACACTAGATAAAGAGAAAACTAACCCTTGTGTTATATTTTTGGGTATAGATCAAACTAGTTTAGTCAGTGTGTTTTTGTTTTCATTCTTATGGAATAAGATTAGATTAGGGCAGATGTGAATATTATAATGAGCGCCAGTAACTTTTATTATAGCCAAAAATAATACATATATATTATCCTTATAACAATATAGTTATTTCATATAATTAATTGATTATCATTATAGCATCAATCCAATATACTGAATTTCTTCTGAAAGTATTAAAAGAAAAACATTTAATATATTGTTTGTGTGAGCTTCTCTTGAATGCCGGTCTCACCTCAGGTGTCATTATTAAACCATAAGTGTTACATCACTGGACCAGTCAGGGCCGTTGAGGCCATCATAAAAGGTCTAAGATATTTAGGAACTAACAGTTATATACTTGTATTGCATTATACTGATTATATTGAATCATTAAATAAATGATCATTAATTTATTTAAGGGTGGCATGGTGGCTCAGTCGAGCACTGTCCCCTCACAGCAAGAAGGTCCACCGTGCTGCCCCACCGCTTACATAAGCTGGAAGTGTCACCAATTCCACCATTGTTACGCAGTGTTGATGTTAAATAAACCAATAAACTACATACAGTCTATGCTTGGGGTTTACTTTTTAATAAGTGTGACCCCTGGTAACCTTATTCAATTAATAATAATACGCTTTTATCTGAATAAGGCACACAGAACATTCTGAGGCTGAGGTTTAATAAGATATTTATTACATATAGAAAACCAGGCTAAAATACCACATAGACAAGCATTTTCTTCTTTAAAACTAGTTACCGTAACATCATGAAAATACATAAAAACTCTTCATAATGTTTCTCATAATAGTAGAATCTGGGCCTACAATGCTTTAGACCAATCCTGTATGTAAAATCTGCATCATATGATACAGAACATAACTGACTAAAGAGATTAGGTATAAACCCACCACTCAACTAAAGAGACGTACACAGCGATAAATCACTATAAAGATATAGAAAGAAAGATCAAAGCAAATACACGCCAAATGATTAAATCCAATGAATATCACATAATCAAACTGCAACCCAACACAGACCCAATACTTATGGGGAAGAAACCCAAATTTGGATAGGCAGTCGATCCTCTGTAAGCCAATTACAAGTCCTAGCATTCACTTTCTGTATCAAAATGACCCAGACAGTACAAAATTATGAAGGCAACCTTAGGTCAAACCCCTCTCCTAAATATTCTAACCACTCATAAAGATAAATGTAATTAGGATATATAAGATGAGGCGTGGTTATTGTCACTGGGTACACCAAACAGGCCTAGGACACAGATACAACAACTGAACACTATAGCTTACCAGCCAAGGCCTATCATTCACTCAGATGGTACATACCACTTGGCTGCTATTGGTAAAACACCCCAGAACTCACTTCATTCCACTTCCAGGTGTCCCAGAGGCTCTCTACCGAGCATACACATCCAATTAACTACATATATGTTGCCATGCCATAACAATGTAATTAAATAAACCATACTTGCCACACATTCTACACACACACGCACACTATTTCAGGATTTCTGGAGGCCCCAATCTTACTTTAAAAGAATATAAGACACATTTTCTAGTTGGCCAAGTTTTTAACTATGAGACCCCTTCCCTTGTTTGTATCAATGCTTATACTAAAAATAAACAAAAAAAACACCACTACAAGAGTACCCAGCGTAAACCCACACAGACACGGGGAGGACATGCAGACTACACACAGAAAGGACCCAGGCCGCTTCACCCTGCTGAGCCACTGTGCTCCCCACCTATTGTGTTCTTCCACAATTTCACCACAAATAAGACCTCTATCATGCATTTATTTTAAAAGAGCTTCACCATAAGCGATCTCGCTTTCTCAACTGGAGCTTGAATTTGACGCAGCGAGACCAGAAGCTACTTGGATATAAATAGGAAAGACTATAAGTGATGTGCCAGGATCAACCAGCCCCCTAACACCAGAATAAAAGTCCCACAGAACTACACTGCAACTCTACCCGCTACATAAGGTGTGATAGATATTTGAAAAAGAAAAAAACAATTTGTCAAGAAAACAGAATAGAATAGAATCGTTATTGTCTTTATACCAGAGGTATGCAAAATTGTATGCCTTGTCCAATACAAAAGAGCAAATATATACTAAATATCTCAAATATATGCTTACTTTTCATGATTATTTGTTGCTCTGGTACAGTAAAGTCGATCACAATTTTCAGTGAGCTTATTTTGATTTACAACCCAGAAAAATGGAAATGAGTGAAAGGCCTCCCTCCTCAGCAGCTAACTCTTTCTCTAGGGTGGTGCTGTGGCTGCCCTACGGCTGTAGGTGGTACGCACTTTTAATGGAACAAGGCTTTTAAAAATGTCTTTCAGCTCAAAACACCCTGCTGTGTGCAAGCTTGATCCTATTACACCTCTTTCATAGGCATGTTTACATGCGCATGCACACACACGCACATGTACTGAACTTTCTCTCATAGCATGCATCCCTGAACAGTGGGCCAACTGACTGGTTAATTAAAGGCAAAATAAAATAAATAAACCAGTAATTACCATATGGTTGCGAAATACCACAAATGTGTGAGAAAAATATTGAAATGTTTGAAAACAATGTTTCTCGAAGAAAGACTGAAAGGCATTTCTATATTGTAGTCCTAGCTTTTCTGATTTTACTTGCTTTGCTTTGTCTTGTTGACACATGCATGCATGTCCCTGGAAATTATGTCATCTTGAAGGAATTAGTGCTCAAATAACTAAGAGTACTTGTATGAATTAATCATACAAGCCATCACATGTAAATTTCAGTTTAATTTGAATAATTTTCTCTCATGTTTGTTTTCTAAATGGAGATCCTCTGGCTATCTTTGATCAAAAAAGACACCTTTCCTGGATGCTGCCAAAATAAAAATTACAAATAATAATTACAATCACCTGTTGACATTACCTGACTGAATCATGTAATTATTTCGTTTTTGTAATTATTATTTCATGAAAATCAAGGAACCATCTGGATTTTTGACAGAAAAAGATTACACACAAATACATATCACATAATTTAATTTAGTTTGAAATTCCAATTTGTTATTAAAAAGGCTTCTTTTAATAATTATTTCCATTTTCTTCTTTTATTTATTGTATTGTAAGAAACCCATAATCCAGTCTTTGTAACTCCTGGTCTCAATCTTGACTCTGAGTCACCATCTTGGTCTTGACACTAGCAAATGTGAGGTGGGATCAAATCACAGTGGCTCAGCTACTCTGTTTCCCACAGCTGAGCCTCCCTGGTTCATACCCCACCTCTGGTGAGGTGAGGTCATGGAGATAGTTGGAGTTGCATTTATTTTACCTGGAATTATAAACCTAGCTCTGGGTTTACTTGCACCCATGAAGTCTCTTGGTTACTAGGTTCAAAATACAACACCATTAACAATTTACCTCACCTTTCCAGATGCAGATATTGAACCACCGAGCCTCAAATTATAGAGCACTGGTTTAAGCCTTCCTGGTTTGATCCCTGCCTCTGGAGAAGAGAGGTCTGTTTCAGGGACTCCAGTTCTGGATGCTGGGACTGAGGTCATCATGTAACCAGACTGTCTGTGCTCCCACATTACAGAGCTATTTAAAAATAACACTTGATGATGAAAACTGGTATCAAGATCACACACATATAGACATTCACTTGAATGTGTCCTGCCACAGAGTTATTTTTTAATTATAAATTTAATACAAAGCTATAGGGTTAAAAACTGTATGTCAATGTTAAAGTCATTTCTATAGGCCTTTTACAATAGAACATTGTCTCAAGGATATACATTCTAGGCCCAAAGCCCTAACTAAGAAAGCCTTGGAAAGGAAAAAATATGGCTTATTGTTTCTAATGACAGGTAATGAAATTATTTAAATACCAGAGAATATCAGACAGAGACATATATCATCTTCTCAGTGAGACCACTTATAATTTATTTTAATTGTAGAGGACTAAATATTATTTTTTTTAACATTTTAACCAAGAAAAGTGCACATAAATTTGGACTGTTATTGTTAATGTTTTCATGTTATAAAACTTTGTTTAGATAAATAAAAAAGGAATGTCTTTAATTAATATAAAATCAATAATAGCGAGAAAAAACACCACTTTGTAACCCTTTTGAAAGTTACACCCCTAGGAAGAATTAACCTCAGTACATACACAAGTTACATAATTAAGACAATTTAAGGCACTAAATATATATATATATATATATTTAAAAAAAATATATATATATATAATAATAAAAAAATTTTTTCATAATATGTCTTGATTATGTAACTTTGCTGAGATTTACTGAACTTCACTGAATTTGTGCATTTATATACAGTTAAATCCGGTTAATTGGACCAGCTGCTTATTCAAACCAAATCCTAAAGTACCGAAACAAATCCTATTATATACACGTGTAATGTTATTTGCTTATTTGGACCAAGACTCTGCTTAATCGGACCAAAGAACGTGAGAATGAATAAGAAAAAGAAGCCACAAGTCACCACTTAGCCACTGCAAAGCGGGTCAGCGAGATATGGGAGGATTTTTGACAAGAGCAAAACCAGCGGGAGGTGAACACGCCCATCACTTTCTTGATTCTGTTCAAGTGCAGAGAACAAGTGAACGCATGAACACTGGATAAGTTCTTCAAATGTTGACTGGAATGTTTGTGTGTGTGAGTTTATCCACATTATGTAGTCTACCAAACACAGTCATTGTAGATTCTTTTGTTTTTTAAGGAGTTTTTTAGGCATGGCATGGTCACTGTGTAAGTTTTGTAAAACATCAGTTTAATATGACAGTCCCCCAAAATGACTTATTTTATATCCAGTACCTCCCCATTTCCTAACTTATATTAAATGACAAACCTTGTATATTCTTCTTTATCTGGTACATTTAAATTTTGACAAATAGGCAACCTGGTCGACTAGTGTAAAATGAGGGACAATTCTTCCTGTTTACAGTTCCAGTACAGTTACATTATTCATGATACCATCCTTAGTTATCTTACTTTTGGTTCTGTAATAGTCTGGTGCTAATAATGCATATTTATATATTTTATAATTGTGTTGATGATGGTCAGAAACCATGTCTCCCATCGGAATTAATTCCGTTTTATTCATTTAATCAAGTTGGAGTCCTGTGCAGGGGAGTGTAATGCAGAGGGGAGCACTTGTGCTATTTTGCAATAATTTAAGGTATGGCTAGTGGGACAGAGTCAGAAAGATGTGGGTTACTAGGTTAATACAGTATTATGACCTGACGAATCAACAGCACACAAGTAACCTCTATTTTTCTCTGTCAGTCTGTGTAAATGCATGCTGTTCAATGCTCCTGTCATTTGAGTATGGTATGATGATATGATGGTATGGGCTCATTCATACTCTCTCTCTTTCTCTCTCTCTCTCTGTCACACACACACACACACACACACACACACACACACACACACACACACACACATAGACAAACACACAGTTAGAGCATAATCATGAGTTTCATAAAAGCATGCTGTTTAATTCCAACTACTTATTTTCAGTTCTATTTTCCTAGCTTTCTCTAAACTGCCATTATAACAAAATATTGAACAAAATCCAGAACAGATGTTACTACTGCCCAGACCCTCAAACCCCTACAGTGCATGTGACAATAATGAAGCATGTGTGAAAATGAGAGAACGAATAATAATAAAAGAAAGGAATTAAAGCGTAAATGAAGGCTGGACAGCTTTACAGTGGAGCTGAATGTGACAGAGAGAAGGTCATCTGTAACAGTTACAATATCATAATAAAGCATAAAAGGAGGCAAGTGAGATGGAGGGCACTGGGGTTAGAATGAAACAAAGGTTACACAACAGATTATGCACCCTCCTCTGGCCCTATTCTCTCTGCTTTAGTTCTAATTGAAGATGGCTTGACAGTGCATAAAGAATAATGCTCAATGCACAATAAAAACACATAAAAATAGGATTTGGACACACACACACATTATGTTCTTAAACATACAGGAATGCAAAAAGTAAAAAAAAAACACATGGAAAAGCATTGTGAGAAAAATGTCTGCACACACATTTTTGTAATTGTATTTCACAATGACATCCTCATACATACTCTCAAAATAATGTTTATACTTTAATTAACACAGTGATGAAGTTTAGCATGGTCTCTTTATCCAGACTTTATGGGACCTTTTGGAGTACCGGTGTGCTTCATGTATATTATATATAGGTGAATCTGGAATGGTACAAACTTTGGCATTTCATGTCTCTGCTTATGTCCATGTCCTAACAGTGTCCATTCACATCACAGGCTGGAACATAGTTCCTACTAATGCACAGAGTTCATGCAAAAAATCTGTATTCGAGACAAGAAATTACATTTTTAAAAAACGTCAAACGTCATAATACAAAATATTAAAGTTTGACATAAATACTATTTCTGAAAGTAAATTGCACATGCATAAACTTTTAGGTTGGCCAGCTGCTTATGTCTAGAGTTAAACGTGTTATATTCTATTATAATTAGTTTTATTAGAATTGAAGGAAAAAATGCAAACATCTGCCAAATGTTGCTTACCTGTGCAGCCTGTAAATTAGATATCTACCAAAATCATGATTCTAATAAATAATTTTCTCATTTAAGAATGGTCCAAATCCAAACACAAACAATCAGTCCAAGATGACAGTATGACAGCACACCAAGAATGATTGAAGCTGTGAGGAAAAAGGTGTATTTAAATTCTCATTTGTTCTCCCTACCATTTTAATATTATTATATTATTATGGGTTTGTGGATTCTCCAAACCTTGTTTAACCATACAGAAAACACATCACACACAATGTTTAAAACTGTATAGGTATAATACTAACTAAGAGGCAAAATCAGCATCTTTGACACAGAAGTGCCTTTTGTATTGCTACCACTTTGGGTATATAGTCTGACATCCAGATATCACATGACATTTGGTCTCACAGTGACCTGCAATCATTAACTGATCACAGACCAATACCTGACAAACATACTAAAATGAGTACTTAATTTGTGGCAGCGGTATGGACCTCTAAACACACACACACACTTAACAGAGACACAAATGTTTTGCAGAGAAGCATACACAAACACAAGTTTTTGCACACATCTGTCACCACAGAACACCTCACTTGAGTCCAGTCATTTGTCCTGCATTGGGGCTATGTAAGTATTTTATTGGTGGTAACTAAGGGGGGCACAATATTTGCATTTCTTTTTACACCAGCATGCACATGTAGCACAAGCACTCTCAGTCTCATAGTCACAGCATACAAAGGCTACAAATATAATAGTTCCTTACCTTCTTCTGCAGAACTGGGCTGGACTGAGAGGCTGAGCAAAAGAACGATTGTCCACATTTCTGTCAGTCCAGTCCACATCAAGTGTGACAAGAGGAAGCGGGCATGAGTGAGAGAGGGAAATCAGAGACAAATAGGAAGACAGAGCGAAAGAGGGAGAGTAGAGGAATAGGAGGAGGAGTCTGGGTGTGCTTTTTATTTTAGATTAAAGAGAGATGTGAAGGGGGAGGAGACTATGGGCAAGATGATTGTAACTGAAAAGTCAACAAAAACGAGAGAGACAGAAGGGCTGCATGAAAGACACAACTGAGAGTGAGTTGGCTGCTTTCTACAAGAACTGTTGAAACACGTAGAAAGCTGTAAATCTCTGGCATTGGATGACTTGGCATCCGCACCGCGAGGCAATGGTTACACTTTGAAGCTACAATTTACATAGGCTTACCAAAACTTGACAGTAGAAGATGCAGCATTCGAATGCTATGGAGTCAGAATTTGGTGTAAACAACATGGACGCATGGACCCATCATGACCTCTTTTAATAGTGGTATAATTCTGTGGTGGACATTTTTTTGGCACACTTGGGGCCCCTTATTGGCATTTAAATTCCACAGCCTACCTGAGAATTGTTTCTGAAACAGCCTACCTTTATAAAACATCTTCTACGCATCGTCTCACAAAGATCAAATGATCTCAAAACTGGTTTCTTGAACATGACAATGACATCACTCTACTCAAACGGACTCCACAGTCACCAGTTTGGGATGTGGTGAAATGGAAGATTCGCATCATGAATGTGCAGCTGAAAAATCTGCAATCTGAAAGTTTGTGATGCTATCATAACAATACGGACCAAAATATCCAAGGAATGTTTTCAGAACCTTGTTGAATCCAGGATACAATGAATTAAGACAATTATGAATGGAAAAATGGTCCAACCCATGGCAGCAGGGTGTACCTGATAAAGTGGCAGATGTAATGTGTATATTTTATATCACTAGACAGTGCCATGCAGACAGTCTTCCTGAGTTTACTGCTACTCATAGCTGTCACTGTCGCTCAGTCTGTGTATGAAGGCGATGCCCTCTGCTGTATATCAACTAACACCACAGCTGGATTCAGTAAATCACTAAGTGTCTACGTACACATATCCAGATTTACAAACAGGGCCTGTTTATGCGGTAGCTATTATTTCACAAACATAGTGGATGGCTTTAAACATTTATTTATAAATAAGTCAAAATCTATTTTTGTAACGTGTCAAATAATGAACACAAGTCATTGCATTTAAATGTATCTTGCATTCCATACAATATACACAAACAAATTGATTAGAGTGCTATCAGTGCATAATCTTATTTAATCCTTTCACCCAATAACAAAAATATAATATAAAAACTCAGAACACGATCTTGCATAATCACAAGACCAATATGGACACATAGTTGAATACATTATACACAAATACAATTAATAATTAAATATGTATGTCTTATGTTTATGTCTGAACAAAATTATGACTGCTGTATTAATACCTAACTGTGCCATCTCATTGTCTCACTGAGACGGAAGATGGTTGCAATGTCTTCCCACTTATATAGTACAACCCCAATTTTGGAAAAGGATGACTAAAAGGTGTCTTTCACATAGGTCTTTAGTTCATACTTAATAGCATGTATGTACACTATGTATGCATGTATGTACACTATATGGTACATACAACAAAGTTAGGATGTGGAAAATACATATTTATACATATTACTTTTATTTCATTTTGCAGTATGAACCTAAGACATTTCAAGTTTTGTCTGAGAAACTTCATTTCATTTGGTAATAAACATTCATTCCTGTATTTCAGGCCTGCAACACATTAAAATAGGGCTAGTAAAAAACAGATGTAAAATAAATATTTTTTTTTACGTACGTAAATAATGATGTGATTCAACAAGGCCATGTCAGCAGGTTATGATTATGATTTGGTGTGAAAGCAGAACCACAATGGGCTTATTGTCATTGAGAAGCAACATCTCCAGTATAACAACAAATGCAAGAAATCCTTAAAAACAATGTATCTCAAACAAAGAATGGAAGCAATATTGCATATTTCTCTCTCAATAATGCATACTGTCATTAAATGATTGAAGGCATTTGGAGGAATTCCAGTGCTTAAAGGCCAACTGCACAAGGCTAAACTATAATATCATATATATGCGGATATATCTGAGATATGCAGATGGCACTGCATCAAGAACCACCATTCAACAATGGCTGAACATGGGCAAATAAGTATTTTGGGAAACCTAATTTAAACACTACAATAAACACTCAAGTTTACAACTGCCACTTAAAATCTTGTAAAAAAAAGTAGCCAAAGTTAAAGCGGAGTTGAGTTCTCTGATGCTTGAAGGCATCTAGGATGAACCATCTGAAGGTGGAAGCGTGTTGTGATCACATGAATCAGTATTTTGGACCTTTTTCTGATGAAACTGATGCAACATATGCTGCCTTCAGGAAGTTATCTTTTTAAATCATTTTCTCATGCATTTGTTGACAACCTGAAGATCACCTGCCCATTTTTGCTCCTCAAAGTGTTGGGGACACTGCTTTTGTACCAACTCAAGATTACAGTGACATGTTGACATCATCTGAGTTTTTTACTTCATTACTAGCTCTAAATTGCCCCAATCACAACTATTGTTGGAATGAAGAATTGATATTAGCAAATTAAATAAATCTGAAAAATTCTGAAGTTGCAATGGAATAAATGTCAATGTAAACGTAAAAAAAAAAAAAAAATTTAACGGCATTTTTCTTACCATCCATTTTTTTCTGATTTGGGGTTGTAATTTATTATTTTATTTGTTATTTAAAAATGGCAAGTTTAGGGTAAACTCTTTGCTTTTTTCTATATTCTGTCTCAGTTTTGTGTCAACATTCAGGACAAAAGTTTCAGGTAAACTGTATGCTGGCCCCAAGCCCTACATCTTAGTTTCATCCTTGGCTGTTTGATTTGTAGTAAAGTCCACCATAGGAACATTCTCTGTAGTTGGGGAAACTGGTGGACTCACCACTGGCAAATTAACCTCTGTTTGGTAGGACTTATTGGTGTTGGTGGCAGCAGCAGTAGCAAATCCACTGGCAATTTCTTCAAAGGTCCGTCCCTTGGTCTCAGGAACCCAGAAGTATGTGAACAGGAGAAATAACACCAGGAGAATGAGGAAAATGATAAAGACATATGGTCCACATAGGGCCTGTAGAGAGAAATGAAATGGTATTCAGTGGTGACTAACAAATAAGATTTAACATATAATATTTTTATTGTATGCCTTTGTCTTACCACCAAAAATGGAATATTTCTTACATTTTTATTGTAACACCCATACTTATGGACTGTGTCCAAAATAGTCACCTAATCAACATCACCATTCAACATCAACATTCTGCATACCATAAATTGCCCTGTTAGCCAATTGGGAACATAAAAGCTTTTTGGACAATTCCTTATATGATTTTGCTCATTACTGTGTGACAACAGATACCATACAATAAATACATAAGTCTAGTGTAACATATAGGATAAAAGCTTGCTTCTGCGGCAAGAGGAGCAAATAAAATAAATACACATTTAAAAGGTATTTGCTGTTATGGTTTTAAGTTTATTAAAGTATTAAAAAAGTAATTAAGGCATTTTGTTGAAGCTTATATTGTTCACTCATAACTTCTCCTTGAGTAGTAATAAGGGTTACACAAATAGTAATTTGTACTAGTTAGTTATGCGAGTTTTGAAAAGGTGTTCACTTACCTGATGTTGTACAAATTAAGAACTGCAGTGCAGATTACTGTATAATTGGACTCGCCGTTTCTGAAGTATTTCCATAATACCAAAGTTTGACTGTCCCAGTGTTTTTAAAAACAGCTGTTTTTTCTCTGACTAGTTACCTACACCATCTCATTAGGACTAGTGGATGCCCTAGTTGTCTAGTCTATGCAACCCCTAAATTATAGAACTACAAAGTATTTTGTATGGTATGTGGAACTGTTAAAAAGGACAAAGAGTGTAGAAACAAGGAGGTGTACCTAATAAAGTGATTTGGATGAGTGTATATAACACTGCACCACACTTAAACATGTGTGAATAACCCCGACAGCATTGCCCTTTTAAATTTGCCATATTTAAATCAACTCTACTGGAGTCTTCTTACCAGAAGGATGGGGAAGCATAGGCCCACCACGAAGTTGGCTGTCCAGTTGGAGCAACCACCCACAGCAACAGCAGCTGGGCGGGCACCTTGGGCAAAAAGCTCTGTTGCTATAAACCATGGGATAGGACCTGGGCCAATCTCAAAGCTGGCCACAAATCCAAAAATAGCCAGAATGGTCAAATAGGTGGCTACTGAATTTTGTGTCTAAAAAGTAAAGAAATTGGAGATGTAGTGACTGTCACTGTAAGTACTATTCAAAAACATTTTATAAGGCAATTTCTGTCAGCACTTACCATGTCTGATGTTTGTTCTATAGTCCTATTGCAGGCTTTTGCAATTCGATCTCCACAAGAGTTTTCTGCTTGTTGTGCACAGGGATCCTTCAAGGGGCCAAGACAAATTCCAATAATTAGCACAGATAATATATATTAGTAAATATAAAATTGTTAGAACAGGATAGATGTTATTATTTTATTGACTCAACTAACAGATTGTTTAACAGCCAACCAAACTGTACCACTGGATTGAGACACCGACAGAAAATTTGTATGTTTATTTTTATGAGTGAATGCATATTATTTTAACACCTACCTTTTCACCTACAAAATCAAAAGAGCTCAAAATGACACTCACCACTACCAGCTGAAGAGCAATGGTAATTATGAGGGCACAAACAGCCATTCCAGCTAAACCAATTGTCTGAAGAGTCCTTCGTCCTGCTCTCTCCACCAGAAAGAGCTGTTGACCAGTAGAGGGAGTAAGCAAGCTAGGGTATTTCTAAGATTCTTGTAAAACTGCTGTGAGTACAAATAATTTGGCTTATATAAAAAAAAAAAAAACATAAAAAGGCAATCACACAATTACCTTTGTTAATACCTTTTAAGTCATTAAACACCACTGATTGACAACACAAACACTACAGTATGTTGTCTTGTAGGCTAATGAAAGTGTACTGTACTCACAGAAACTATTGTGAAGACAGTGTTGACGATGCCTGTTCCGATCGTGGCATATATAGCGTTAGTGACACCTACACTCCTAAAGATTTCTGTTGAATAATAAATTATCTGGAGACATAAAACAAACAGTACAGATCAGCCAAATGTGAAACAAAACGTGAGACATCAACTTTAACATATGAAGATCATGTCTTACTGTACTGTCAAGAGATTACAAATGCAAACCTCAGTGTTGCCTCAAGCATGTGAAATATATTATATATCTATATCTATCTATATA
>JAVSBV010133008.1:0-17246 GCA_033117975.1 Parotocinclus spilosoma
ACTCCGGGTACTCCGGTTTCCTCCCACAGTCCAAAGACATGTGTGTTAGGTTAATTGGTGTCTCTAAAGTGACCCTTAGTGTGCGACTGTGTGTATGACTGTGTGCCCTACGATGGATTGGCGTCCCATCTAGGGTTGTTCCTACCCTCCCGCCCAGAGTTGCCGGGTGGCACAGGCTGGCCCGTGACCCCATGTGGATTAAGCGGAAAATAATAAGTGAATATAAATACCAAATTTAAAGATAGTATAAATTAATCGAGATTATAGATGAGATAATAAAATACTAAAATATTTTAACAAAGTAGTATAAAGATAATGAAATGTACGGTTACCATGGCCAAAAGCCATGATGCATACCAAAAAATGAACATGCGCATGCGCTCAAACCCAGTCACTCAGGGCACTATACTCACACCAACTGACCGAACGTGTCTGTGCAATGTGTGAAGGAACCACAATGCCCAAAGGAAAGCCACAGTCAAGCACAATGAGGAAAAATTGTGACACAGATGCTAAAATGCCATTCAGTTTCAGTACATATAGGCAATTCTAGATAATTTGTCAGCAGTTAAATAGCCAAGCTGCTAACATGTCTAATACTAAGACCAATGCCACATCATAAACAGCATTCTGGGGCGAGAACTGACCTTGCAGAGTGAAAAATAGCAGCAGCTGGTCATTCTATACTGAATTTCACATTAAATAAGCACTTTATGTCGCCATAAGAGGAGGCTCTGATATATTTCTGGAAGAGAGTAGGAGTTAACACCTTTAGGGTTTCTGTCAGTGTGAATTAGTAGGTGTTAGCAAGAGGATGAAGGATCCACTTATGCATGTTGCAGACATGCTATTGGAGAGCAAGATTGTTTAGTCATTCATTACACCCTCACATTTCCTTTCACAGCCATTTCCTGACTGTCCAGCTATGTGTAACAAACTTTGAGCTCCGAGTTATGGAGATGAGCCAAATGGTTTTTTTTAAGCCATTGTACAACACCACGGTGTCTGGAATCCATTTCCTTGAATTCTGTTACACCAAAGCAGCAAACTGTCATTACTGTGCTATTGTCTAAGAACTACACTGCTCTGCCAAGACATGCAAGGTAGAAGTATGCTCAAGGTAATTTGAAAATAGTTTATTTAGTTTAAACATCCTGCCTTTATTTGGCCTTGGTACCACTCCGATGTGCCTCTCTCGTACTGAATCTTTAATGAATGACTCTATGGTCTATTGGTAGAACAGTAGTTCAGCGGTGGCACCACCAAAACAAAGCCACACTCTCCTATTGAAAGAGCAACCGTGTCCCACTTCTATGTAGGCAGGATTTTCAACTGTTACACTATTTGGCAGCAGTTTCAGGGGCATGTGACTGGCCTTTTGTAGCCCACTGTGCTGGCACATTTAAAGGGCATTTACAAAAGCACAATTTCCAAGTCGCATTGGTGAATGAACATGATTCTCATTAGGCCACCTGACAAGACTTTAACCGTGGTGCAGATGTATTAAAAAGGTGCAAAAGTCTTAAACAGCTTTATTTGACAAAAAATAATATAACCGGCTGAAAACAGAAAACTATCAGAAAAGTAAGTCAGAGGGCAATTTCTTCTGGAAAAATAACCCCCAGAGAACTGCATTCAGAGAAATCAATAAACAATCACAGCCACATTGGATCCCTCACTGAATCATCACCAATGTTTATCTTTCTCACAAGGTTGTGAGTCTAAGGAGACTCAGAGACCCATCCCTAAATCCTGTACTACATCCATGTCAAGACCTGCATGAGATTAAAAAAAGATTATTTTATAACACACTGGGGGATTTGAAAAGGAGAATGATACCATGTTTTTTTTTCCCTTTTTTTTCCAATACTTTTTTCTGTCAACAAGTGTCTTAAGGGTTTGCTTGACCTAGTTTTCTGTCATTCGGATGATTTTTTAGACAAGATATGGTTTTATTTCCCATTATAATTGTTAAAACCCCAGTCATTAAAACAAATGTATATTAATCAAATGGACATTAAACGTGTACCTGTATTTACAGAAAATGTATGCTATAGCAATTCAACCTGGCTGAGTTCAGAAGATGCTGAACAAAATGCCGGGTGTATGAACAATTCAAATGTAAGCAATGAAAATGCAAATTTTCCATTACCACCACTCATTTCCTCTTAAATACCAAGTGAGGCTTGTAACAGGGTCAAATCCAGCCTCCCATGCATTAGGTTAATGCTGAAAAAGCACAAGGAGTGCTGAGAGAACAGAGTAATAGGAGGGAAGTGTAAAAGGAGACTGGAGAATGCGCTGAATTCAGTACTTATACAAGAAATAAATGGAGAGGATAGAGAAATGTTGACATCATTCCCGCCAGCTATTAAAGATAGCTTCTATAAGCCCCTTACACGCTCCTAAATTTCATCAGGGTGCCAAGCTGACCCTACTATAGTGTCGAAGAAGCTTGACCAGGAATGGTATGTTGAAAGGGTAGCAGCCAAAAACACTTTGGAGAAAGACTGGAATGAAGATCAGTAAAAAATAATAATGAAATTATTGAGTGGCGAATACAAGTTTGAAATTTTGGGTCAAGTTGTCGGCAATATGTTATATATTTTCATAACACATTAACATTTAGTTATTTTGAAGTATATTTCTAGAAAAAAAAAGTCACACTTATTCAGAACTTGCACTGTACAGTCGTACAATCTAAGGGAGTGCTCAAGGAAACACAGGTGGAATTTGAATCCTGTACGTCCTGACCTATAGTCCAGTTTCCGGTTACCTCTATGCTACCAGAGTACAATTATACAATTACTAAAAAACAAATCTAATGATGGCCTAAGACTTTTGCACAGTCTTGTATACATGTATAACCAATGGCATTTCAGGGTCTATACTGTGCACAATCTCTATAATATGTTAAAATGTATGAATCACTCTGCACTTATGAGTTATGGAGACAAACAAAATTGTTTTTGTATGCCAGCGCAGGGTTCCAATGTGCCTGTTAAGCATTTCCTTTATTTTTTTTCAGCTAAAGCAGGAAGCTGTCATCATTGTATCGGAGTTATTAACAAAGCACCCAACTGCTCCGTCAGGACAAGCAGAACAAGAATATTCTAAAAAAAACTAAATGCCTTCTACATGTCTTAACAATAATGTCTTTATATGGCCTTTGTACTAGTCTTAAGATATTGCATGAAGTAAACACTTTGGTGTGCCTCTCCCATCGTAATGAGCCTTTAGCAGGATGCCCAACTGAGACTTTCTGCACTCTGTCGTCCATCAGCAGAACAGGAGTTCCGTGGTGGCACTACCAAAACACAGCCGTGTTCTCTGCATGAAAGAAGAACCCTGTGGCCTTCTTCTATGCAGGCAGGATTTTCCATCATTACACTAGTTGGCAGGACTTTCAGTGGCATGTGACTGGCTTCTTGTAACCCCCTGTGCCAGCTTCCATTATCCAGGTGGTGCAAATAAATCTCCCATTTTACAATGTTTATCCATTTACATTGTAATGTAAATTGGGGTGTATGTCATTATGGGATCTTTCATTTTAAATTATACCCCAATTTTGTGAGCAGTATAAAATAAACCTGTGGGCAACATGACAATTTTAAAACGCATCTGCTGTAACGGACAGATTCCCAGAACAGCTATAGTAAAAGCATTGTTCGTGTTGGAGGGTCCAACGTGGCATCCCATAGTGTTTTAACAATCAGATGCTACTCCTTGACAGGCTCTGAGTGGCTGGGTGGCACGGTGGCTCAGTGGGTAGCATTGCCACCTCACAGAAGAAGGTCCCCGGTTCAATCCTAGGACGGAGCAAAAGCAGCCTGGGTCCTTTCTGTATGGAGAGGGGACAGGATGTTCTATGTAACGTATTCAATGTTTATTAAACCTTTATTGTGCGATTTACATGTATAGCGAACGTACAAACAAGAACTACTGTTGCTCGCAAAATTTGTTCATTGAAAATTTAATTTGCAACCAAGTTTTTTGAAACGATCTACAACACAATGTATAGGTACTCAGCATGTGAAGCGTGATTCTGTAAAAAACAAGTTTTTACTAAATTCCAGTCAAAGTTTGAAGAACTTATCCAGCGTGGCCTCGCGCGTTTTAGCTGCGGCTAAGTAGCGACTTGTGGCTACTTTTTTATAGTAAATAGAAATATTAAGCAAAGACCTGTATGTGGCAGTAGATGGCTGGGGAGAAACTAAGGAGTGTTGTAGTGATGCCAGAGACGAAGAGTTTCTTTTGGTAACCACGGATATTACATACTGTACACGGTCTTTGGTCCGATTAAGCGCCATTTTGGCCCAAATAAGCGAATAAAATTACACGTATTTAATAGGATTTGATTCGGTACTTTTTTGGTCCGATTATGCGGCTGGTCCCATTAACCGGTGGTCCTATTAACCGGAATCGACTGTATATATATGTGACCTTGTGTATTTATTTCTAAAATGTCATCTGATGCTGATAGTAACACCAAATAAACAAACAAACAAACCTAGTTTGTCTGAGGCACTTGTAACAGTCTGAATATGCACATATGTCTTTTTTCAAGATATGCAAAGACAAGGTTAGTATGTCTAGAGGATACACAAATCTGTTCAGCTTTATTAAATGACAACAAATCCAGAGAGACAAGGCCCGCACCATTATTAGTGATTTATAGGACTTTAGAACCATATTTGATTTTAGTGTATTATACTCACATTATTTGTGGAGACCTATAATGTGGTGGTGATATTTTCTTATTTAAACTTTAAACCTATGAGGGAAGTGTACTTTAGTTAAATTTGTATGCAAAAGGTTCTACGTGTCCAAGTGTCCTCTGCTTTAATATTACTGTACTACACAGATATGCAACATTTATTTAACGTCCGTTTGCTTTCATGGCTAAGGTCTTTAAAAAAAAGGTTTTAAAAATAATAATACAACAGACTGTAATAATGCTGCATGATTGGGGAAGAAATCGAAATGCAATTGCACACAATCTTTATAAAAGATATAAAGATGCTGTACACTATTTCTACAGTAGGTGTGCTAAGTGTTTTCCTACAATGTTTTAATGTACAGTGCGTAATGTTAAACTGTATTTTTTAGCAGTAGATAAATTCGTTTTTGTGGTGTTTAGCTTGAAAATTAGTCTGAAAAATAAACATGCTAAGGAATGTTAATCGTAATCCAGCCTAAAACATGATCAGTGCTCTATTAAATTACTATAATACATGTGGCAAAAAGCAAACAGAAAAAAAAAACATTTATTTAGCTATTTTAATGTGTTTTTGTAATTGATTTCAAGCCAATTTCTGAATCATGACCTTTCTGCCACTGTTCTACCACATTCAGAGCCTGTGCAATTATCAGCGTCAAGTCACGTCTCTAACATGTTAGAACAAATGGAATAACCAACAACAAAGGAGTTATATAAAAATGTTCATCATTTTTCCTCTATTACAGCATCTTTCTACATATCACTAGAGCACAATATTTCTCAATACTACATATTTGGCAAGTTTTCAGAAACACACCTCATTGATTCCCGTCACTTACAAGTTTCTGCATGTTTTGTTTTCAAAGCTTTTCAGATTTCTAAATCCAGGACTTGGGTTTAAAAAAAGAAAGAAAACAAACTAATGAGAAAACTGCACTGTCACACGACTGCACCTTAGGCTATAATAGGAGAAGAATTTGAAATTGAGCCCTCAATTAAGACAAATACACTGCTTACAGAAATTAGAAATGCATTTAATTTCAAAATATCCCCTCATTTCTGTGAGCAGTATAATCAGCAGCACATACTCTAAAGTTAGTCTGCAAATCCAAGCTGAAGGGGTAAAAACAAGAAGATACCTGTGGTATTAAACCAGCTACTGCTGTGTTTTGAGTGAAAGGATTTAAATCTGTTTTTAAATGAATCCTGAGTTGATTTGATTTTCACAAGCATTTTTATTACTTATATATTTAATGCCATATTAAATGAATGGCTATTTGTGATGTGACAAATGTTATAATTATACTAGTCAAACACACTTAACGTGTTCAGAGCGACCAGTTAAGCTTTCGTTTTTGGAATGTAGAAGGAAACCAGATTTCCACGTGAGAGCAGGGAATACGTGCGAACTTGCACGTCCGTGTGTGTAGCTAATGCTAAAAACTAAGGGCCACAATACTTCCGTGACAGACTAAGCTGCAGCAGTGTTGGCGGCCACGGAAAACACATTGCAACTGAGAATCATTGACTAGATGTCTCCTAGTTCCTGAATTCATACTTTCAGACTTCCCTCATTGTAACCACACTGTGCGAGTACAAGCCGGTCCTGACTTGTTAGGAAAGTGATAAACGGCAGAATCCCTCGTGCTAGCGTTAGCTAAGCCTGCCAGTCTAAAAGTTCATTCCTGAATTAGGTCACAGACACCAAGGGATGGGAGGGGGGGAGCTGTTCACCTGCGACAAGGCTGATCCGGTGAAGACTCTTTATCCTCCTAGGCTGCCTCAGTATGGATAATTGGACTGTACAGTCTTTTTGTAGGCTTGGCTTAAGGCCCAGCAATCATGAGTTCGCTGAACTACTAGCAAGAGTGTAAAAGAGAGCTGCTGGAAAGCTTCCATCGTAGTTGGCATTACACTTGTTTTTTTCCTTGGAGATACCAGTCCTCTCCCTTCTGTTGCCCGTCACTACTTGGTAGGAACTGGAGGTTTCCCAAAAGGTACTTGCACCCTTGCAAGTGCTGTTTCCTATATGACTGTAACAGTACTTATTAAATCACCATACCTCAGAGCTACTTATTGCCCTGCCAAATTTTTGTTTGATAAAATATTGTATAAATAATCTCACTCATCATTGGTTGGATGAGCTTTCCCTAAAGAAATAACATTAAACTTAAGCAAAATGATGCAATACTTGATTATGCTATAGTTAAAGACTGGATCATGGGTCAGGTTAATGTGTCATCGAAAAAACAGTCTTGCCCAACCTAATATGTAATCACAGATAGATGTGGAAGATTGGACTGTGGCATGATATAAAGAAGATTCAATAATACATATAGTCAATAAAAAAGCAATAAATAATTTAATCACTGCATGGTAGCTCCAGGGACCCAGATTTCTTCCTCTCCTCTGTCAGCACTGCCATTTTTTTCACATGTTTTGTGGGTTTCATGTGTCAGTGGAAATCTGTGAAAATTAGTTGACTGGCTTCACTAATTTGCCACTGGATGTGAACAAATTATTAGGAATTAAAGGTCCAGGGTTCAAATCCCACCTCTGCAAATCTGCCATTGTTGGGCCCCTAAGTAAGGTCCTAAGCCCACAACTGCTTAGGTTGTAATACAGCTGGAAGGCGCTCTGAATACTAAATAACTAAAATTTAGATTGTTAAAATGTCTTCACAATATGTCTGAACAGAGAAATTGTGAGAGTGTAAATGTGCTGTAGTACTTGCATATAAAGTCCCATCATGGGATCGCATGGTGTTTTAACAAAGACGCTACTCCATTTCTCGATTTCCTCGATAAATACACAGATAAATCAGTAAAAGTCCAAAGTGTACACAACGAAACACAGTAGCAAGGCTGATTGCACGGACGAGTTGGTGAGCATCAGTAATACGGGACTCATTTTACACATCAGACAATGCTAAAGCTTCTGAAAAGGAAACTCCATATGAAACATGAAGTAAGTATTGATAGCTAATGCTCTGAAAATAAACATGGCCAAATGGTATGATCCCCATCAAACCAATCAAAGGTTTTTAATGTGACTCCTGAAAATAGTTTATTCTCTTTAATGCTTTAGCAAGTCACAAATGATGTTAGCACAGAAATACATTTGATTTTAAAGTGTTTTATTTTATATTTGTATTATTTTGTATTTTTACCTTCGCATTTGTCGACACCTAGAACTTGGTGACAATATGTACATTTTAAAACTGTTTACATTTCGCTAGGAACTTTATTAACATATTTGTTTGAAAAAGGTACCAGTGGCCTGGACTAGTGGTCTCTTAATTATTTTCTTTTAGTGACTGTAAATTGCCAAAAAATAAAATGGCAATATTGATAAATTCGTAAATTAATTTTAAAAAATTGTAACACAATAGTTTTGCCATATTGCCCAACCTTTTCCAGAATAACCCGGTTTTGCCCAAAGTGCTTCCGGGACAGGAACCATAACAGGATAAGGCACTTTCAGAAGATGAATGAATGAGTATTGGCAAACAGACTCTAGTTTTTGCTACAATAATTAGGGGAATTTATTTAATAGCCCTGTTTTTTGCATAACAGCACAGAACAGCACAACATCTGTTCTAGTGAGTACTTGCACATTAAAGGCTAAATTTCAAAATTACAGATTAAAAAGCAGCAGATGTTTCAGTCAGCAGTAAACCGATTAAATGTAATGTCTAAGAACTTTGGTACAGTGTTCTTAAGCATTTTTTTTTTATTATTGAATGATGATGTTGGTGAAATATGGATATCAACCATTGTTTATTACTGATAAACATACTGTTCATAAAATGTAATACCCCTGAATTTATTGTGAACATAGCACTAAATGTCTGGAATCCCGCATAAAAATTTATACAATAAAAAAACTCCCAAGATTAATTTAGATCTGATTGCTTTCAAAAATGAACACGCTAAAGAAGTACTTTAGTTGAGTTAATATAACCTTGGCAGTTATTGTGCTGAGGTGTTGTCTGTCATAACTGATTAGTTTTCAGACTCAAGATGTCTGTGTTGCCATTTATGCCACGGGCGTATTGGAATTCTTATATAGCTCCCAGTCAAACATCTATGCAAACATACTGTACATATACTAAACATAATATAATTGTATACATATGTACATGTGACACAGGCAAATACATTTTATGCTAATTATAATGTATAGTGCTCAGTGTGCTTCAAATGTTGCTACTTGAAACCATATGCATGTTATATTTTTCTTAATATTCTCAGTCTATATCCCACAAATACAAAGGGTGAATTGTATTGCACTAGATCAATTTAATTTCATTTAATTTAATGTATTTACTTACTTGGAACGCAGAGGCTTCCCAAGGAGGTTGGATCCCTTTTGGTGTCTTCAGATTAAATTTATTTTTACATAATTTAGTTGATGCTCTCTCCCAGACCAGCTTGGCAGAGGTGGGATTTAAACCCTGAAACTGACGTTGTACCCGAGGACAGATACAAATCACAGAACTTGGATGTAGGACATATTGCGTACACACAGGAACATTTCTACTAAGATCATAGCAGTTTCAGTATGATAACCTGTTAGTCTTTTTGTGTTTTGTTACCGAGCCAAACTGTAACCCAACCAATAACAACAGACTGATCTGTCCCCCCGTCACAAAAAATCGGTGACTCTCCCATTCTATTTCTGTGTCATGTGAGGTGGACTGAATTAATAGGACTGGGGTGTCTTCCAAATCGTCAAAAATCTCTTTATTTTGAATATATTCCGAAGGTCATTGCCCTGTCTGTATGATCTGAGGTGACTCGCATGCTGCCAGTATGTGGATTCATCATATTTGGATTAGCAAAGACCAGATTGTTATTGTCTGGAGATTATCAGACATGACTTTACACAGAGAAGAGCCTTGGATTTAAGCAGCAGCTCAGTGGCGTTAATATTAGTGTGGATAAGGTTGTTTCGCCCTAGAAATCTAGAAACCAGTTCGAAGGCCTAGATCTAAGAGGGGATTTTGTTCAAAAGCTTGGTAGGTCTAATGGCACTGAAGGCCTAGCTGTAATTTGGGAGTTTCAAGTTAACTTATGCCTTGTTTTTTCCAGGTGTTGGAGAGCAACATGAAATACATTGGAGAATGCTTCACTGGACGATCTGGCAACAATAGGCAAACTGTAGCAGGTTCAGAACTGTGTGATGTTACCATTTGTATGGATCAGTACAAACATGTCCAGGCATTTTTTGGCAGCTGAGATGAAGCTATAAGATGACAATCATTTAGACAGGCAGATCTGGGTAATGGAGTGATCGCTGAACTTGAGAAGAGTGGAAGTGGTAGTGATGTCTGTGTTTTTGAACTCTTGGGGAGACTGCATACGGAACTGTAACTTTATGTGGACTTTGTTTTGTTGCTTTAAAAAATTATGGACTGTTGATGTGTAAAATGGATTCACCTTGTATGACCGGTGTTTTTTGGGACCATGTCATTATTTTGGACATCAAACCAAGCATACCATGTTTGTCTGGAAAGGTGGCGTCAGAGTTGGCGATGTTTATGTTATTTCCTCTGTAATTTGATATGTCACGTGTGTTGGTGGAGTAATTTGCTTCAGTTTTGTACCTACAGGTCCTCGTCGCATCCTTGATGGAACTTTCTATAGCATAATGGTGGTTTTATATCATTACCTGTCCATAGATACATACTGCTTTAATTTCTTTGTCCAGAGATTTTTATTTTTGCTGAAACAAGGATTCTGATTCTGGTATATGTGCTGGATTGGTGCGTTGTGTGCGTTAGTGTAGTGCGCCAGTTTATCTAACGGCTAAATATTTATTTATGTATGTCCTTTAGGTTCTCTTGAACACTGCCAAGTGCTCAATGTAATGGCAGTCGTGAATCATCTCTTGAAGAGGTTTGCCACATATACTATCCTTTGCAGGATAATATGTTGTTTATATGAGATTTAGGAAGACGTATTAGAAGATCACAATTGTTAGAATCACTTGTAATTACATGAGCAGGTTCTGGATACAAGTTTTCATGGTTGAAGCTTGGAGCTACTGTAAAATGGCTTGTAGAGCTCGTTGAGTCGTTTACAGATGAGGGCAGGATGGAAACAGCGGTAAAAACAATGCATTGGAATTTCAGTTTTAGAATTACTTTTTGGCAACAGCCGCCTAAAAAAGCATTTTAAAGCTCAAATAAAGCATTGTGGACCAGAAGGTCCAGAGTTTAATTCCATCTCTTGCCAGTATGTCACTGTCTTGAGAACTTAACCCACTTAACTTGCTATAGAAAAGCGCATCTGCTAAATGACTAAACATATATGTCAATATTTATGTCATCAACCAATGAAGCACAATACTTCATCATGCAGGGTTTATACAAAAGACTTGAGGTTGACTCAAGTCCCCTAACTAGTGTTTTAATGAAGTGCCTCACAGCTTTTTGTCCCATGTGAGTCTCTGCCAGTCTCAGCTTGCCTTCCCCTGATGTTGGATTGCCATGGTGGGGCTTAGTGCACTGTGCATCTACCAATCCAAAACATGTGGAAAGTTCCTCCCTATTGAACTGTTCCACATTCGTGGCTGTGAACTGTCTAGTAAGCTAAAACAGCAGGGAATAACAAAGAAGGTCAAATAACATACAGACTCCTCGACTGCATTATTATCACCGCATAAGGTCTGGCTATAGAAAAATGGAGAACAAAAACAACAATTACTAGCATATGTCATATTTTAGCCTGCTGGTCAACCAGGTTTATCAGAAAGACCATGTGAGTTCACCAGCTAACCCATCGCCAGAACAGTACTACCCATCATAAACCAGCATGGAGCAACTTGGAATTTACACGGTCTGACTGGTTTACCAGCACACCTGCATTCAAAACACAGCACACACTGATCATACAACACATTAAAACCGCCTGGTCCATAACGGTAGCAAAACATCACCCAGAGCATCAAATTCCCACCACTGGCTTGCATTCCACCCATAGTGCAGCTTGGTGCCCTTCATTTATCAGGTACACACATCCAACCATCTACATGACAGAAAAAATAACAGGACTTAACTGATGTATTAATATTAATATAATATTTATATTCTGATTGCTCCAGCCTTTTTATAAGTCCAGTAGCTTTACATCAGTCCTGACCTTTAGATGTACATAAATACAAATACAGGCCCAAGTTTTTATAATTCAGCATGTGATACAAACTCATACCCACCACAATAGCTGTAAAAGGCTCCAGAATAAGGGTTAAAAGTGTAGACAGAGCCCATTTCTTAACTACACATGGGACCCTCGCATCACCACAGCTGCCAACCTTTGTCCCATATTTTTATGCAAGTCTGCATCAGTATAGGTAGCTTCCAATTTGTTTGGACACATGTCCCCATATCAAACTAGCTCGCCATTGACTCACATATCTCATATCTTAAAAAAGTCCAAGGGAAACCAAAAAGTGATGCTCCAGATGCAAAATAAACAAGACAAACCTGGCTAATTACAAGCTGCTGTGTTTACACTCAATTATGCTGAATCCATTATGTTGTTTTTCCCCCATTACACAAAATGACCTAGGAACAGATTGAACTCTACAAAAAGTGCCTTGTGTGCATTTATTTCACACAATAAGCAAGTGACTGGCTAAGGAATGACACACCTGGACCTTTTTTTAGGTTGCAAATTTGCTGGCACAAGCCACCCCAGTCTTGCAAATGATGACCACTGCAGGCAACGACCTCAAACCGTCTGCTGCCCCTGCGGTGGCCACTCAGTTTCATCACTCTGGGAATATGATCATTTAAGTAATGATCCGTCTTAAACAAAAATAAAATGCATTTGCTCATAATCGAATCGCAAATATTTTTGCAAAATCCTCCGACATCACTGGAACAGATCACCAGAATGTCTTAAAAGTACCCCATATATAAAAAAGTTCAAATCCAGGATAAAAACTCTTTTCTCATGCCTTTGACTATCTTTATTTTATTTTTATATCACGTTTTTACCTTTTTTGCCTTTATTGCACTTTATTTTACCTTACAATACTATTGTTTTTAGTTTCTAGATTTAAATACACTTTATGTCTTTGGTTTAACCGTCATGTTATTTTAACTGTAACTGCAAAAAGTCTTCCTTTTAGAGCTCAGATCTCAGGAATGTCTTAAAGTTTTTGTTTTTTTCATGTAAAGCACCTTGAATTGCCACTGTGTATGAAAGATGCTATACAAATAAACTTGCTTTGCCTTTAACATAAGGGGAACAACTAACACAAAACCACTCATCTCAAGCTCAGTTATATTAAACAGCATATGGAATGACGAACAGCAGATAGAGTAACCGACCACAAGCATGCTTCAAGAAGAACTTTAATAAAGTAGGTAGGAAAAAGTGTTAAGAACATAGCTCAGAAGAAACACAATTATGCCAGGACAAACAACAAGCTTGGCTTCCTGATAAACGTGATACGCAGGAAAGATCGCTGACCAATCGTGTGGCATCAAAATCAACGTGTTCCTGGATCAAATCGAAACACGAAAGCGCGAAAGACTTCCAAACCCCAAAGTAGCTCTGTGAGCTAACGTGAAAGTGTAAAATACACCGGATACACATGCACAAGACAAAAAGTGGCACCTGTTAGTATCCATACTGTGTTTCCTATGCGTCTGTGTTCCTGTGCAGTGATTGGCCAAGGAGCTTATGGCATTATAAATTGCCCCTGGTCAGACCTTGTGGTACACGAATAACACAGTTATCTTACATTATTTACATGCATTTTTTGATTAATAACTAGTCAAAACAGCTAAAAATGTTTAGTGTGTGGATATTGCTCCATATTTATGCAACAGGGCTTGGTGGAGCCAGTGTCAATCGACTGACACAAATGAGAATAATTATGACTGGCATAATAAGCAGATTACAGGTAATGAAAATAATCATTCAATTAAACTTAAATTATTTTTTAAATTTAAACAGATAACCCATCATACCCATGATACTGCTATCGTAGCTACACTCCTGCATTTTAAGTGACAATTTCTTGTTGTGGAGATGCACAAAATGCAATATTTATTAACCTAATGGTTTACAATATGTTCAGCAGCTTTTTTAAGGAAGTCTTGTTGTGCAAAGACAAAATTTCTCACTCAGAAGCTGTCCATTAATGCCAGTGCTGCAATCATCCGAAGAGGGATTAGTCAGTATCAATATCAAGTAGAGAACCTGTTAAACACAGTACAAAGTGGACATGGATCCATGACACTGCATGCACAAACACACTTGCCCGTACCCATTTCAAAGCTCTATGAAAAACCTCTGGGAGCCTGACAAGAACAAGGCATTCTAAACAATCAGCGTGTCCTCGTGTGTGGTAATATGCCTCACAGTAACAGGGCTGAGGTTGGCAGAATATCAATCCAGAGGAGAACAACGGATGAGGCTAAAGACCTGTGAGCTGCGTTATAACAAAGGGTCTTGCAATAAAACCCTAATAGAGTTTAATTTGTGAGGGGTAATCAGCTATTCCATATTAAATTCCCTCTCATTTATTACAGATGAATATAATCAAAGATATTGTATTTTCTGGAAATTAAAACCTAAGATCTAAAAGCTAAGATCATATCAACCACAGCATACATGATTCTTTAATTATGGATGCTCCGACCCAGGTTGGTTGCTATGCTACTGATTCACATACTATAACACTGTATTTCTATCTATGCCAATTTCATGTTTATTTTTTCTATCTTATACATGCAGTTTATCTATTAACAATATTAGGAAGCTATGGATGATAAAATGTATTTAAATATCGTCATTTTCAAAGTGTCACAATAAACGATATTGTCAATGCTCATAATAGAACCACATGACCTTCAGTGTCGTACAACATAGCATGGATTTGTAGATGATTTTCAAATATTAACCTAATATCACATAATATGCATTTATTTACATGATAAACTAAAGTTGCAGAGCCAACCAGATAGTGATAATTGACAGCACATACTGTTATTGTGTCTCAACAATCTGTCATATGTACATAACAAAACCCAGGTATACTTTTCCACTTGAAGGACAAAGTTGAAGTCCCTTAGCACAGATGGTATGTAACACATTCACATTAGCATACTTCATTTTAACGTGCTCGTCCATTTTACTTTCTACATGACAGTGGACACCGTTGCCTTCCTTTACTTTGCATATACGCCAGTATTCTTTGCCAGGCTAATATATTGATTATAACCCTTCCAATGGATGCTGAACGGTTGTATGTGTCATCAATTACCTGAATTTCAGTTTGTGTAGCACATACAATAAATGCAATATTTTCTAATAAATGTAAACCGTATGGTTATATTACATTTGAATCCTAGATTCGAGCGATTGTACAAAACGAGGCATAAAAAAGTTTAAGTGCAAAATAAAAACATCAAATACAAACATACTGGTGGTGATTTAAATCCCAGGAAATATTCAATATTAGATAAATACTAGCTAAATATATATATTATTACTTGCAGTATTACAGACCAACAAGGTTGAAAACCACAACTGAACTTTATTAAATTAAAATAAAAAAATGCTAAATATTAGCAATATTTTCTATTTATTTGCTTTATTACACTGATAATGCGAGCATCCTGGTCAACCATAGTACAGGTGGCTAATAAACTAACATAATGCTAAAATAATTGTACCTCAGACATGCAGTTATGTCTTCTAGTCTGTACTATGCAACTACACAATCAGCATACACTAAAACCATAAGCAAGCAGATAATCTTGACAATTCAATTCAATTCAATTGCTGCCGGTAGCGCAGTGTTAAACAGCAGTTAAAGTTAGCCATTTCAGTTAAGATGCATCTTATTGTTTAACCATATCACCAGAACTAACTTGATTTTTCAGCTAGGAAAGCTATAGATAGAGGAAAGTCTCAGTCCTCAAACAGCATATTTATAATAGATAATTTGCATAAAATTACCAGCAGCACTGCACAGAGGAACAGCTGGGTGCCAAGGGAGACAATGGGCTTTTAAAATGTGTATATATTAATGCGTACATTTCTCTGACTCCTATCAAGCCAGGTGACTCAACCATATCATGGAAACAGAACACATAGCACTGCAGTGCCACACATCATGCTGGTTCTGCTGGTCCATGTGATCTTAGAACAGCTGCCCACTATTGTAAACTTCACGTGAAATGTAGCGCACAGTTCATGTCTGGGTGAGGATATTTATTAAAAATTAAGATCCCAGCATTTTTCTTAAATGCTGCATTATACTCCCAATGAAAAATCTGATCCTTCTTAGCATGTGCTACACAGTGACCCCAATTTCAGCTGCTCATTTTTCGTAAATCATACGGAATGTCAACTATGATGGAGCAGATTCCATTATAACTGAAGCGATTTCTCAGACTCCATTTTAATGCAACAATAACCACTGTTCTTAAACTGATGCTTACCATGGATTGTTGGACATAAGTTTACTTATATTGCTGTTCTATGAAAACCATATGGCAATGTCTGATTGTCGTAAAGCTGCAGCAGTATCATTAATACGCACTAATTTCCAAACTTTAAGGGAGAAAAATAGCTACATAACCTTATTGTACAATGCCAGTAGGTTTCACCCATGGATAAAAGGTGGTATAACACTGGAGGAACAGATACTGGCCAGACTTAGGGGCAAGTACAGAACATGAGAAGTGCAGAATCAACATAAATACTGTGGTAAGAAGCAGACAATCACGCTGTAAAAAGGTTGTTCTCACTGACGAAAGGAAACCAGCCACATGAAGCCACCTAATTCAATTCCACTACAAAATGCAAGTATATAAGATAGCATGCAAAACACTGAAATAGGCAATACAAGCTATAGCTGAATTCCTCAGCCATTTGCGACAGATGGGGCTAAGGGTAACAGAAACTCTCCTCACACATGCCCGAATGCCATTTCTGGTATGATGCCAATATCAAAGACCTCAAAAGGGGGATATTACCTGATACCTATCCCTCACAGACGTCTTCACAATAACCCAGCAGACTCTCTGCAGCAAGTTATGTAGCCTATCAAGAAACACAATTGTTTTGTACTTTGCTTCTTTGGTTCAAGTGGATGACCTGTGTCTTGCGAGGCAACATCAGACAGTTTCACATAAAATGTTACAATGGGCAGACAAGGGAAAATATGCCTATCCTATCAGACATCAAGCCAACATACAGGTTAATATTTGCCCAGAAACTACAAAACCTTATTGGCATCTTTAGTCACCTGGAACAGGAAATCTATATTCAACCAATATTGTGAACTGTATTTAGAACACATTGCTGTATTTGATTGTCTACAGACAAAGACTGCCTACTTCTTCATATTAGTCTGTGCAGTTTAGGGCTGCCACAAACGATTATTTTTATAGTCGACTAATCACCGATTATTTTTTTTATGATTAGTCGACTAATCGGATCATACGTTAATTGAATATAAAACATACAGCTTCTCGCACTAGAATGCAGCTGCTATT
>JAVSBV010133025.1:0-17243 GCA_033117975.1 Parotocinclus spilosoma
TTTTTCAATGAACAAAGTTTGTAAGCAACAGTAGTTCTTGTTTGTACGTTTGCTATACGTGTAAATCACACAATAAAAGTTTAATAAACATTTAATATGTTACATAGCACGTCCCGTCTTGAAACATGTTCGTTTAATCGGACCAGCTGGTTATTAGGACCAAAACGATCGTCCCGATGTGGTCCCATTAACCGGAATTGACTGTATTTGCATTTAGCCTTTTTTGTGTTTTCCTGTATATTGTGGTGTACTCATGTTGGATGATACATGATCCTGCTGAAACATTTTGTGTACATGTATACGGTTAAGTAAACATCTTTGACTTGTGTGTCCTAATGCGTGCCATCTGAGCACCACCACTAAGTATCTTCCAAGACAGTGACTTCTGTTATTTCATATGCACGGCTAAAGGTTTACTAATATACAGCAAACAGGCATGGAATCTCCAAATACAGTGATAGTGGAACACAGTGTGCTACACATCTCAGCAACTTAATTTTACAGTTAACTTGTCTGGGTTGTAATCGAGCTCCATCAGACACCTTTGACATGAACCACAATTAGGCTTTTTGACCAGCATAGTGCAGAATATCTTGTTTATCTAGAATATCTCTCTTATCTATCCCTTGTTTTCTGCTTAATCTGGTAAGGGTATTGTTCTATAATCCCCTTGCAAAATTTAACCATGGAGTTAAATGGAGTTAAAACCCATCAAAGCAGGGATTTCTGAATTGCAAGGATACTGTACTAACTGCTGGTGTTTCCCCTGAAAACTATGAATGGTTATTATTGTATCTACTACTACTGCAAAACAATGTTTAATAAAAAGTTCACTATTGTAAGATTATGAAAAGGTATTGTACCCTGCTAAAAAACAAGCATTAACCAGCATCAGATTCGTGCTGGTTTAAGCTTGTGTGGTGCTAGTTTTGCTGGTTGACCAGCATAACCTTGCTGGCAAAGCTGGTTTCCCAGTATGATCTTCCTGGCTTTGTTGTTTAAATAGCATACTCAGAAAAGACCAGCATGCACTGGTCACAACCATTCAAGAACCGACAAAGACCAGTATGTGCTGGTCAACACCATCTAAAAACCAGCAAAGACCAGGATGTGCAGGTCACCAGCATCCCCAGCAAAAACATGTCAATAACACAACAAACACCGGACACCCCCAAGTCCAGCATCATGTTGGTCTGTTTTTTTTCAGTAGGGTATATTTTTGTCAAACCTACAAATTCATGAAATGAAAATTGTATATGCTTCACAGATTTTGTAAGGGTGTAAGTGAATGGAATTCGTAATGCAATCAAGTTGAATTGATAGATTGATAGAATACAGACAATATAACCATGATTACAAAAACTCCCATAGTAAAACCATGGCATGGTACTGTATTCACTTTGTTCTAACATACTTTAGTTGTTAATGTAAGACTTGCTTAACTATACAAGAGTATGGTTACTACAGACTACCATTGTCAAATCTCAGCATTAATGCAGGACTCCATACTAATACCCATGTTTCTGGGTGTCGTTTTTGGTTGGGTACACCTGAAGCTGAAAGTCCATCGTTGAGGAAACTTTGGCCAGAGAACATCCACAATCTGGCAACACTTAAATCATTAGCGGTCTCTACAAGGCGAGCCCACCCGTCTGTCCGGGGATAGGCCGAGCTCGGTCACGTGGCCGGCGCGGCTGCACCATTGTTTCCCCGTCTGACTGAATTGCGTTCGTGCTGCTCTGTGGATCGGAGTGCAGACGCTTATTGCAGGCTGGAGGAAAAAGCCCAGCACCATCCTGTACTGTCAGCAGTACAAATCTCACATGTCTTCATGAAATATCTGTTATCGAAGGCGTGCGTGATTTAAAGAAACGACCCCGATCGAGCTTTCTATTAGATCCTATAGAAATGAATGGTAAGTGAATGCTTTCATTCTTTAACATCATCATGGGCATCATCATCATCATCATCATCATCATGCACACATTGCCTGGTCCGCAGTGGCAGTAGTGCGTTAATGAGTCCAGATAATTAATGTTCAGCACAGGTTGCTTTGTTGGAACCGGGTTTAGGTGTGTTCTGTGTTCTGCAGTGTTATATCATGCTCAACTCTCAATCCTAATGCAGCAAGACGTTTAGAGATGCTGAATATTTCAAATGAGTAGTACGGGATAGGAAAATATAACCAGAATGCAAGAATGTATGTGATATAACGGGAATTATTTTTGTTAAATATGTTATTTAGAATAATACTGTGCATGTATGTGTAAAATCCTTACATATTGCTGTGTATTTAAGTGTGTCACTTTTATCCTTTTGAATTAGTAATGCTATTTATGCAGTAAATTAAGCAGATTTCAGATTCCAAGAAATTACATTTCCAATTAATGTATGTACAGTTTTTCTTTTTCTTTTTTAAAGAAATTGAGTTAACTCAATGAATTGAGAAAAATGTTCTCAAGTAATTGAGAAAATAAATAGATCAAAAACAGCCTTAACAAAAGAAATGTGGCATTTCTCAGTGATGCTCGGAAAAACCGATGAGCCAATTACCTTCTGAAACGGAACCACAGTGCTCCTAAGATAAGAGAAACACTTAAAGCTAAAAGTTGATTGAGCCAAGTATTGATTTGATTTAGAATTTGCTTATTACTGTTTTTTATATCATATATACACAGTATATATAGATTACACTGCTCACAAAAATAGAGGATAGTTTATTATGGGAGATTTCATTCTGAAATATCCCCTCATTTTTATTAGTATATATGATTTAAGAACTTATATGGTGCAGTGCTCTAACACATTAGCCCAACGCCCATGTTTGAGTCCTGTTGAAGCTTTGTGGCCAGGTCGAGAGTCACATGCAGGTATGAATAGCTGTCAGGGGTCATTCCCCATTTAATAGATAGATCACTCTATTAATCCCAAAGGGAATGTCCAGCTGTAACAGCAACTCCTCACCCCTGAGATGCACGGGGGTCCCGAAAATAAGTTTTATTAGATCTATATATTAGGATTGTAACAGCTTGCAACCATGTTTTTGTTTCTCATCAATGTACCTTTAAATCAGTTTTCAAACTTTATTCCCCACAAACTTTATTTAAATTAATATAGATTTAAAAGAGTAAATAAAATGTTCTGTTGTAGCATCAGCATATTTTAAATAACTAAGCAAAAACATATTTATTTTTTAAAGAATAACAATTTAAAATGATGCGTACCGGTACTTTTCTTGTATAAAGTTTAAGTTTTAGGCCCCTGTTATTAAAAGAAATTGGGTGTTTTAAATATTTGAGAGCATGACTGATGATTGTTCCCCCTGGTGTTCAAATACTGCAATTGCATCATATGGCATATAAAGGAGAACTCATGAAATGGTCAATCTCTGCAATGCTTATTGTGGTATTTTTGCATTTTGATGGATTGTAACACTCCTACTGTGTATACTTTTTTGGTATTCCTTTGATGTTATTTCTCAGCTAATTTAAAAGCTTTTCTAATATCACCACTAAGCCCAAGAACTGTTGTTAAATCTAGATTAACATTTGTTTGGATTTATTGTTTGTTATTAGAACATTCTTAATGATTGGGAATTATTATTAGTTATATAAGCATCATTAAAACTTCTGAACTACTAAAACTAACTACTTTTGGCCTCAAAATGAAAATGACCATGTAATGAAAAAATATAATTGTTATTATTTCTCTGTATGGTTTCATGATCATGTGAGTATTTGTGCACCCTGTATGTTACATCAACAAAATGAACAGAATATTGAAATGCTTGTTTAAATTCTTAGATTAAAAAGGTCTAGAACATATGCACATAATCTGTCAGTTTCTTCACATCCTGATTGTGAGAATCAGAGCAATCCAGACCTCCATCACATCTCTCACTGAGAACGGGCAGCTGTTTCAGGCAGAGCTTTGCTGTTCTGCTCCATCCCTGGGGAATTGCCTCCTCCTATAATGAGGAAGCATTCTCAGAGATCACGCAGGGCCTCTGGCTGATCCTCCCCTCACTGCTTTTAACCACCATAACAGACCCTAATCACTAATGCATTGTGCTGATCAAACAGGATGCATTAGATAGTAAGCGTCTGCTGAAGTACCAGTAGGATGTTTTAGGTTTAGCATTTAAATAGTTATGCTTTTTATAGAAACAGATGTGAATATAGAGAGAAATTAATCACACTTCATTTCAGTCCAACTACCAAATTACGACTTTTATTTGTTGTGGTTTCATGATAATCTTCATTATGTTGATCAAAATGGAAATTTGGGTATGTATATATGTCATAGTTTTATCACAGTATTATTGTATCATTTTAAATGAACAAAAACAGCTTATGTAATTAAAAAAAGATTGGTTTGCTAGAAAAAAATGCCTCAATTTTGCATTTTTCTTTAAATTATTATTTTTTAAATTACAGATCATTAGGTGTGTAGTGATACATATTCTCAAAGTTATCTGCAATATTAATATTAATACAAAATATTTCCTGCAATTAAAGGAAATTACTTTAAACAGAAGCTTAAAATAGGAAAAAATGGAAACAAAACGATACATTGTAGCTTCAGCATTTCAGCATTTCTTACAGTAACAATTCGAGTAAATGTGTACTTTTATTGTATAAATAGTCCCCTATACGTAAAATAAATTAGGGGTTGAACAGAGAATGGCATATGCATCTGTTAGACACCATCTGGTGTTCAGAAAATGCAATTGCATTATGCAGATAAATCATTAAGCATCCTGTCACCACAAGTATATTTTTAATGTAGCTGCGACACCCACTTAAAACACAGATATTAAAATATTTAAACAAGAAATTGCACAAAAGAAGAATTTTAGTTCAAACTAATATGATCTGAGTTGCATCTTGCGTATTATGATTAACTGCTTTAAAGTTTGCCTCCATGTGTTAACCTAAACGTATAATTTAAAAGATGATATAAATAATAGGTTTATCCTTCTAAAACTGTTCTAAGTTTAAGCATTGCCTTGATGAATGATTTACGAGGGGATTTGTTTGTGCTTTTTACAGAAATCTGAACTCTCATTCTTCAAACAAGGTAAGACTCTGTTTTTCTTGTATGTGTTTTTCTAATTGTATTGTATTTTTAATATTCCTGCAGTGGAGCAGCTCAGGTATTTTTAATCTTGGATTGAATTTCTGGTTGAATTATTCCCATCGATTGTGGTTGGGAGTTTCTGGTGTTCAGTCGTTGTCAGACAATTGCATTTCATTTATGTTTTACATTTTATATTCTTTACGTCTAAATGCTTTTTTGGATAAAAATCACTGTTGTGACTGATAATCTTTTAAATAGTTTGCACGATTTAAACCTGGCATGGTTGTGCTATTGTGATGTGATGTGAAAGATCCCCTGGTGGTTTGCTTTGTGGTGTTGAGTTTTTGACAGACAATTGCAGTTTACTATCTGTTGTGCTGGAAAGAATATCCCTTTGACTCGTGTTCGCCTCCCAGCTGAGTGGATTATCATCTGTCAATACAGATAATTGGCTGTCTTCAGAAAGCAGTGCCTCATATAGGCGATCATTCTTTTGCTGTTTATTCGGCTTGAGACTGCATTTGTCATTAGAAGGAAAGTTGATATGATGTGTATTAAGGTGTTCTCCTCAGGAAATTGGTTTAGATCCTCGGTGGCCTCGCGCAATGATGGATTGCCATTAATAGGATCTGGGACGTCCTGGGTATGATACAAGCCTTTGTCCAAGACACATTAATCCTTTAGGGGCTAAAATACATGGTAAATGTGTCTGTTGTGATTCAATAGTACTTTACCCATACAGGTCTGTGGCTGTTTTAGTTCTGAAATGTGTGTTTGTACTGTATTGAACTGTAAAAATGGAAATTTATTTATACTTTGTCTCATTTATTCCAGCAAAACCTGATACTGGTATCAGTTTAATGGTGTAAGGATATTCTATGCTCATGATTCGATTCGATGGTTGACATTCATTCATTCCTTTTTTTATTTCTTTATATAAGTGTACAAAATCCAATAGAACACACATGTTGTTGTACAAAGGAATGCCCCGTAATAAAAAAAAAAATATATATATATATATATATATATATATATATATGACTACTTGCTATCTTGAATTGGCAATCACAGTAGACAAATAACCTCACTTTATTAATATTTTAAATATCTATATGTTAGAAAGTAAACTGTTTTTGTTGAACAGCTTCATGCGTTTGCTTCCCTCTTTGGCGAGGTTAAGACCCTGTTATCACAATCTTTTTTGTTTCAACTGTGAGTGTGAAAAACACAATGTATTTATGCATCTCCACATATATACAGTTATATATTAAGATACATCCACTTTCCATTGTGGAAGATATGCCATATATGATGCATGACTGCACTCTAGTGATAAAACATGCACTTTGATGTTAGGAAGAGAATGCATTTTATATCTAAACAACTCACATTGTGACATTTTCACAGTAGATCAGATTTTTGCATCGTACCCTTAGTATCAATTAATAATGCACCAAAATCAAAATACATGGCTGAACCCAAACATTTATACTGAGCCAAAATCCAAAAGATTGATATTGGTATGTTGCTCAAAGGATGGCTATTCACAAAATGTGTTGAAAAATCGTTTCCCGTTAAAGACAGCTTAACAACGAACTTACACTGCTCATAAAAATTAGGGGACATTTAAAAATCAATATGAAGCAATTAAAAAAGAAAAAATATATTTCATTAAACAAAATAATCAGAAAAGCAAATGAAAAGTTAAAGAAAGTTACACAAATGAGATACAAACTCAATTACGATGATTGAGTAGCAAGTAACATATTCATGCGGTAAACAGAAGAATGTTAAACTGGAGGAGAGTGCCCCCACATTGACTGTTCAGTAGGGTGTATGTTCACCCAAGAGTGTCAAAACACACGGACAGTGATGGAGCATGGACAGGATCAGATCGTCCAGAAGTTTTCCAGGAACTTCTTCGTATTCATTTTGAAATATCCCCTATTTTTACTGAGCAGTCTATTTTACCATCTTTGAACTAACCACTGTACAGAATATGAAGATTATGACAAACTTCAGGAGTCCCCTGTCCATGATAGGCTTAAACCAGCCAAGGCAGCCCCACAAAAACACACTCAGCAAACTTTAGCAGAATTAATCTGCAAGAAAAGTGCTTAAGTGACAACTGGCAAGCATGACAAATGCTATCACCAGTTACATCATGAAAGACACAGTGGCAGTTCAAAGAGTGGAGAGAGAGGGGTTCAAACATCTTATGAATATTTCAGGTTCAAGATATAAGCTGTATAAGTATCATCTAATTACCGTTATCAACAAAACCCCAGAAAACAATAAGATATAATATGTTGTCAATAGCAGGCACTATTTGAGTTTTTAAAAAGATGACCATCTAATAAACAGATAAAATAACAATACAATTCTAACTATGAACAATTATAAACAATCGCTATTTTTATTTCCATTCCTGTATATTCTGTCAGCAACAAGCAAAAATGACACTGAACCTTGAATCCAGAACTGATGCCAGTGATGACATTTTCTCCTAAATTGGCAGAAAAAGACCAACTTATTCAAGCAGACTTTAAAAGTTAAAAAGTTAAGAATAGTCATGCTTTGTTAAGGAGCATGTGATGCGAAGGAGAATGCATTTAAAAAATGTGACATATTAGTGATACTTATGGGGTGGCCTAGTGTTTAAGGTACTGGACTATGGGCCAGAAGGTCCAGGGTTCAAATCCCACCTCTGCCATAGTTGAGTCCCTGAGCAAGTCCCTTAACACACAATAGTCTGGATTGTAAGACTGTATTAGTTGTAAATCCCTCTGGATAAGGGCATTTGCTAAATGACATAAATGTAAATGCATACTAGGTAATTATAAAGTTATGCTAATGACCTGTAGGTCTCTGTATTGAGTTCCATACATGCTGTTTGACGGTTGGGCATGAGGACTTTCTCAGACCGTTCACTTTCTGTTGTGGATTTTCTACTTTTTTAAAACATTTTTGGAGCACTTCGACGCTACTGTGGCTTAACACCAGGCGTGCTGAGCCTGCTTTTATAGCTGTTACAGATTGTTCATCATCTGCTAGATTTCAGTGAACAAGTTCCAACATAATATGGTAATGCTATGACGTAAGGATTAGTCCATCATTACTGGACGTACTGTGCCACTAGTGTATTATAAACTCTGCATTTTATACTCCGTTTATATGCAAAATGGATGCCCCCATTTCCTGTGATAAGCATAGTTAACACACAAAATGATATTAAACCATTTAAAAGAAGCATTTTGCTGTAATAAAGTGTCTGAAGAAAGGAAATGGAGATACTGTTGGAAGTTAAAAGCCCTTGTTTTTCAGGTGTCATCGAAATAAAGATGTATATGTGTCGTGTATAGGCTTGTTGTTAAAGAATAACACATAATAACCTGGAATAATGCATTGTCACATGGGGGTTGAAAACAACTGGTATGGCATGTGCTATTGTCCCAGCCCCAGTGACCCGAGAGACCCTGAAGACCCCAGGGAAGGAGAAGACATGGGCCAGAATTTATCAGCGAGTGTAGCTCAGTGAAAAAGTCAGGTTTTAAGTACAAGTAGGTACAGGTACTGATTATTTTAAATTGTTATTCTTCAGAATTAAAAAGTAATGGTTTTAGTTAGTTATCATTTAAGATACAGTGAAACTGTAATAGAGTATTTCGTTCATGAGTTTAATTCTAGTTTGTTTCTAGTATTTTCTTTAATTGCAAAGAGCCTTTTGGTTTGTATCAATACATGTACAAAAAATGTGCATTGTTTTCCTTGTGTATGTTAAATCTTTAATTAAAAAAAAAAAAATCAAATTTTGAACTCAGGATCACGAATGGAATCATGAGCATAGTATATTGTTGCATCCCTAAAAGTAACAAGTGATCTATTGTTGGTTTAAAAGATTCCAGGTCTTATGTGACCCTTAAATAGTTCTTATTTTATATTTTATTACTGGTCATGTCTACAGTGGTGGGTATTGGTGGTTCTCTAATAAAGGCTCTCGACGTTTGTTAGTTTAAATATCAGCTACACCTAGCTGCCATTGTTTGGCGAGTCTCTTAACCTTCATCCACTGAACTCAGATGTAATTTGCTTCGGTTACGGGGAATGAACAAATGTAAATGCAATGTATGATCATGTTAAGATTATTGCTGGTATTTGGAATAGTGTACATAACTTAAATCCGTGGCTACAATAAAATTCTATAGTAGATAATATCAGATTGTGTCGTGACCTTATGATCCATATTCTAAAGTATTTGTGCATTTTGCTGGTCATAATAGCAGTATAGGTCATTTAATTTCCCCATATCATCATAAGCAATTGTGGCCCTGAGAGACAAACAGTGCATCTATAATATATAACTGACAACTAGGAAAATACTGTGTACTAAAGCCTTGACTAAATCTTATTCACTGTAGATGGTTTAACATGGAACCAGTTGTTTGTAGGAGTGAGTTGGTCTGAACGTGACAGTCTGCCTCATTATCTGCTTCCATTGTTGCTCCTCCAACAATCCCTTCTGCCCACAGCAAAGAGCAGGCAGTGTGCGGCAAAGCTTCCCAGCATGAACGTATTTATTTGCACACATGCACACTGCGACGATCCAGGCAGGATACAACATCAGAGGTAGACCAATAAGCCCCTGCATGGATCTACAGGGACACTCATGAAAAGACACCTTGTATCACACACCTAATTGCAGTGTGAAAAGATTTTCATCCACACTGCTTTTTCCTACATTGACTCCTCCTGTGATTATTTCTTAATTTACAGTACTAATACCATACACCATGGCACATTTCAACCTGTCTGCTACATTTAAGTATAATAAATGGCACTGACACGTGTAGCCAGTGTATTGAAATGTACCTGGGTTCATTGTTTATAAATTTATTAGCACTCTTGGTAAAAGCTGGATAAAAAAAGCAATTTAAATGTTTTTGTTGTTGCTTTTAAATTATGAGTGAAGTTAATATACAACATTTTCCTACAGACATTAATTAATGTAAAACTTAATGATTTTAGACCCTGTATTTAGTGCCTCGTATAACCCTCCTTTGCCAGTACAGTCAAATCCGGTTAATGGGACCACCGGTTAATGGGTCCAGCCGCTTATTCGGACCAAATCCTAAAGTACCGAAACAAATCCTATTATAAACGGGTAATGTTATTTGCTTATTTGGACCAAAATTCCGCTCAATCGGACCAAAGAACGTGAGAGCGAATAAGAAAACGAAGACACAAGTCGCCGCTTAGAGCGGATGCAAAGCTGATATGAGAGGATTTTTCGGATCCTCGGGAGAATTTATGCTTTTATCAAAGGTCAGGAAATCCGAAAAGTTGTGTTAACAAGAGCAAAACCAGCGGGAGGTGAACACACATTAACCGGATTTGACTGTATAACAGCACAGTGCCTTTTCTATAATGCTTTATATACAGAGCAAGGAATCTGAGACTTCTCAATACAGACCCTTTGCAGTTCCAGAGTCCTATAACATTGCTCGTGGACTCGCCTCTTTACCTGCTTCACTTTACCTATGATGTACTAAACCATTTTGTTTGGATTTGCATGTCTTACATAATTACATAAGAATAAGAAGATCCAACCATTGACATAATTTTTAAGGAAATACAGCTTTTTAACAAGCTCAATAATTATAGATCCGCCACTGTACGTGACAGTGGGGATTAAGTGCTTGTTGCCACAAGTACTGTTTTGTTTTAGCTGACCAAAGAGATTCCCCAAATCCCAGTAGCCTCTAGTATAATTTTATAGGCTTGGGTTGATTAAAATGCTTTCTTCTTGTATAGAAACTGGAACATAACCCCATCATAAATTAGGGAGAACATGTACATTATTACATATTCTTTCATTAAATAAAAATGTATTGAGTTCTGTCATATATTCATTCATTAAGAAATTTCATCACGTTTTTAAAACCTTTTTATGCTCTTTTTTGTTTTCCAATAATTATGAATCTTGCTATATATCTTACATGTTGTCACTGGCGGTCCTGAGCAGTCCTTTGATGCTTTGATATTTACATGAACGTTTGTGTCATTTTGCAGATGCCCTTATCCTGAGTGACATACAGTTAAAACAATCTTACAATAAAAAGATTTGAAATAAGGCCCCAACATTGGCAGCTTTGTCAGACGTGAGATTTAAACCCTGGACCTTCTGGTCCATAACCTTAACCACTAGGCTACCACCATCCATGATCTGCTCTAACTTGTTTTGTGTTAAAAAGACTGTACGTTATGCGGGGCCATTACTCGCATATGAGAATACTTTTGGTCTGTAAGATGTCAGGATGTGTGATTTGTCCGAGTCAAAGAAGGCTGGTGCACTACAGAAATAGACTGCATGATTAGGAAAATTGCCTTGCACCATGACATGCACATATGCCTTTTAGCAAAGGAAGGGGTGCAGTGCCTTAGTCTTGTTTCGATTAAAGAATTGAAAACACCTTAGTCAATGAAACAAAGATCTTTCTTTTCCAGGCTGCTAGGTTCAGCATTTACATGTGTGTTTTCTGGTTCCTCTTGTGTCAGACATACAATATTCTTAATAAAATGTTGATTAAAATTGATTCACACAATGATTTATGTCTGCCTTTCTTGTTCATATAACAGTTTAAACATTTACCCTCAAGCATATAATACGAATAATCTATATCAGTTTATGGAATATCACAATCAAATGCTTATTGAAGAGCCAAAGGCTTGTCACATTTTGTCTGGAACAGAGAGATCAATTAGCTCAGCTTTGTATCTCAGCCATTCTTAACATCTTGCCATCTTGTATGGCGTGTAGCAGAGAAGGAAGTATATGGTCTTTATTAGTGACTGCAGAAGAAACTGGTAAAAGCTTTTTCTATATGATTCCTGTATCTTTACCTCTGCATCTCTAAGTTTACATGATTATTTTACAGCATTTAATACCACGAGTGATTTGATTAGATTTTCAGGATTTTATTACATTGTGAAGTACAGTGCATCTGTCAGCATATCGTGTTTTCTATCCTATCTCTTTACAAATGTTTTCCCTAATGTCATACGTGTCCCAGTACGAGTTTGCTTAATTTTAGTGTTAAGTATTTCAAAATGAAATATCCCCTAATAAAATATCCCTTAAATTATGTGAGCAGTGTTTATGGTACTGTGCAAAAAGTCTTAGGCTTTCATTATATACCAATCACCAAAAGTAGGGGATATTTCATCATTTTTGTGATAAGTACATTAAATATACCATTGTTATTGCAATGGTGTAATTCCCATGCATAACAATAATATTTTCTTACAATACAACCAAAAAATACAGGACATTTGTATGAACTGTCCAGTATTAAGAAACTGAAAGAGTGAGGCCACAGGTGAAAGTATTTAGTGGGACCTCTCATGATCCTTGAGTAATAGCAGCACCTGGTAGTTTCATCGTGCTGTCAAGTTGACCCTAGAGTCTGGAGATGCTTGATCAGCAAGGGTTTTTTAAAGGATAGCAGCAAATGAACCACTTTTCCGGAAGGGAAACATGGTGAAAATGCTAAGATATGCATAAGCTCACAAAGATTGTAATACATGTAGCGGAAAACAGTATAATGGAGTGACAAATGCAAGTTTTGTCACTTTGTCACAAATATGTTATATGGTCATTATACCCCTGATAAAACCAAAAAATCGAATGGTGACCTAAGACTTTTGCACAGAAATGTATATACTACATGTATTCTGCAACTTAATTGTGTGGAGGAGGAGGAGGAGGTGGGGTATTTAAAGTTGAGACTGAAATATGAGCACGAACAGGTAATTAAGAAAAGTGCATATGCTTTTGGGTTGGAATCTTTTGATAAGACTGATCAATACTTAACACTGTTTTCAGAAAACATTTTATACAGACATAATTACAGAAGTGGAAATGGTTTTTTTTTCTTCATTTTCAATAATGTCTTATATTGTTCTTTAATAAGTCTGAGGCACCTCTTTCTATCTCTCATATTGCTATGGCAACCAATTTTAAGGGAGAATATCTTGAAGTGGAGATCTGAACCGTATGAACTGCAGCTGCAGTTTCCGTATCCTTAGCTATTCAGAACTACATCAGACAATTCAGGATCGTTAGTAAGCCGTGCATTACTAATTTGCTGATTGGTGCAGTCTACTGTAATTCTTTTGACACGGCAGTAATGCGAATCTGGCATCTCATTTTATTCCTTTTTGAATTACGTCTTTTGCCTCTTTCAGTAGTAACAGATAAATCCTGATAACCTGAATAAGATTATTTTGAATGTTCAGGGTCATGTTCGAAAAAAGCCTGAAATGTTCAGTGCTTCAGTGTAAAGTATCAGGACTTACAACACACACACACACACACACACAATATATGCATTTTCAATAAGTCAATAATTTTTACAACTTAACAAATATGATGTATATTACATAAATTACAATACCCTCCTTATGCAAAGTTTCAAAATATGAAGTTTGTGTGGCATTTGTATGTTTTCATTGTGTGACTTTACTGTGTGTACTCGTGGATTCTGTCCACATTTCACAGACATGCGGTTAACTGGTGGCTCTAATTTGCCGCCAGTTTCTAGTATCTACAGTGGTATCTGTAGTACATACTACAGATACTATATATAGTAGTATATACAGTACTATATAGTATTTAGGATTCGTATAACCTTGCTCCTGTCATGAATAGCCATTGATGCTCGTGAAATTAAATAAGCAAACGGAAACTCAATTAACCCCCTCACACGTTTGACATTCTGTGTAATCCCAGTCTATGCTGATCCTTTTTTTTTCCTATACAGACCATAAAATATTGAACTTAAGAAAATACTTTTAGTGCTTCCTAACATGTAAATATTTGTACATCCCCAAATGGCACAAAAAGTAATTACTATCTGAAGGAGACTGTTTTTAGGTCTTAAAATAAAGAGGTTTGAATATCCTAACCCTCTATTCAGACCACTAACCCAGTCTAACAAACCATGGGCTGAAAATTTAATTTGAGAAATCGAATTTCACGCCCAGCGTATGGGCACTGGGGAGCGTGCAATCAGTAGATGGTGGTTTAAAAGGTATTGTGCATCTGCCCACTTACTGGCCTTCTCTCTTATCGCTTATCACTTATTTTTACATTTTATTTAGTAATAAAATACAAACTAAATGCTCTTTATTTTCACCCTGTACCAAGACGGCAAATATCATGTCATATTTTTATTTAGGTGTATACACTTACAGTGTAGATTGCTTGATTGACTGTAAACTACACACACACACACACACACACACACACACACACAAACACATGTGGAACAAGTTACATTAGTGTGCAAAACTCTTAGGCCACCATTAGACTATGTATACGATTATGTTAGCACTGGTATAATGACTGTATATAATTATACTGCGCACAAACATTGCTTCTAAGGTATTTCATTTTAAAGTATACCCTATTTTTCTGAGCAGTATATTTCACAGCCTCCAGGAAATTTGTTCGAAAAAGCAGCTTCTGTAGGGTATCATTTAGTGTTTTTGGAAGTGTAGCAACCCATTAACCGCTTTTCAGAAGGGAAACAGTGTGAAAAGACTAATATATCCTAAAGTTCACCAAGACTGGACTGAAGATCAGTGAAAAAGTTTGAAAGTTTGAAATCTTTTCGTTGACAATATGTTTTATATGGTCACTACACCATTGTTAAAACAATGACTTTTACATAGAACTGTATAACTTTCTCTGATTATTATGTTTACCCATGGCTTTTGTAAATGAGCACCGGATTCGAAACCTTCACCAGCGACGAGTTTGTGTAAAAGAGTTATGTTTTGCAAGCACTGAAAAATAGTAAATATACTTATATAAGAGGAGCTGGCAGTGTTGATATAGTTTATTAATTGTATTTATACTTATCTCTGTGGTACGAATGCAGATGAAATAATTCTGTAAACACCTAAAAGTGGGTCTTCTCAGCAGGGACATGCACTAATTAATACACCATCATACAAGCACTAAATATCTGTCATATCTGTCCTTCTATCAGCAGTATTTTGTAGTACTAATCTGATTTTGTCATCATCACACAGCTCTATAGGAGCAATAACACTCATTGTACTGGTACAGCTGAATATGAGAACTAACAAAGACTTTGTTCCATGCAGTACAATACCTGTTTATCAATTTAATTCATTTTCTTATCCACTTACTCTTGGTCAATAACATGCATGTCTTTTGAATGTGGGAGGAAACTGGAGTACCCGGAGTAAACCCACAAAGACATGGGGAGGACATGCAGAGTCAGAGGTCAGGATCGAACTGGGGATGCTGGAGCTGTGAGAAGACTCCTACACTGGCCTTCTTGCCCCAGTCTATCAGGGTATCATCAGAACCAGTGCTGCTGTGCTCTGCTAAGTGTTAAAAGTGTTAAAAAAAAATTGCTGAGCAGAACTACAGTTGTGATTAAAAAAGAGGCATTTGATTTTATATCATCAAACAAGACCATCAGAAAAGCAAATGAAAAGTCAAAGAAAGTTGTTTAATTACACAAATGAGATACCAATTCAATGATGGTGAACAGAAGGATGTTAAACTGAACGAGAGTGCCCCCACATTGACTGATCAGTACGGTGTATGGTCACCCAAGAGTGCCAAAACACAATGCCAGTGACAGGGCATGGACAGGATCATGTTTGTGAGCGGTGTATATATAAATAAAATATTAAATCTAACATAGACTATGCGTATCAGCACTATTTAGTGCAGTAAATGTATTATATTATTATATTCTATAATTTTTATTATTATATGTATTTGCTGTGTGTAGGTGCTCTAAGTGGAGGATAATGTGGATAGACGTATTGATGTAACTTATTTTAGTTTTATTTACGATGCTGTATCGTATACGCTAACTGAGAGGCAGCACCCTTCACTAACGGACTAACCAGTTTGTATTTGTTTTTCACTTTTACTACATTACACAATAAATTAAACCTTAACGTAAACTTTATTAAACATTATTTTTTGAACATTTTTTATTGTTTTCCATAATCAAAGCCATAAACACATACACATTCAGCTTTTGCTGGATTAATTGGAATGTATTCCCATTAGGAATCAGATTGCATCTTTTCAATATGTGGGACTGTGGTAGCCTAAGGTACTGGACTATGGATCAGAAGGTCCAGGGTCCACATCCCACCTCCCTGAGACTCGATCCCTGGACAAGGCCCTTAACCCACAGTTGCTTGGACTGTAAGACTGTATTAATTGTAAGTTGCACTGGATAAGGACAGCTGCTAAATAATGTAACAAGGGTTATGAAAGAACCTTTTTGGTATTGGAATGTCAGCTCATTGCAGGTTATGTGACAGAAAAAATGTACATTTTGTGCAGTAGGAGATTGACACAAAGCAGACTAAGGGAGGACTGTATGTTTATGTGAAATATAATGTGGTCTTTTCTTTCATCTTCCAAACTGTGTTTCTGCTGCAGCACAAATATCAGCAAAAAAGAAGAATTATGACTGATTTAATAAGTAAATAATAAACACCTCTAAACACCCACTTGTATGAATTTATTCATCCCCCGGTGATTGTTTGGCATGAGTGTTAGTTTAGTCATCTTTCAGTGACACGCACAATCAGTGTCTGAGCCCACACATGCTCGCGCCTTATTTTAGGTCCACAGAAACCTTGGCTGTCAGGTAGCTGCCAATCAGCACCATACCTGGCACTGGTTCACTCGTTCTCTGCACTACAAGCACGTCATTAAACTCGATTGGCTTCTACAGTTCATTCATATGGGATCTTGAACATTTTATATAATTGTTACTATTACAACAGTATTTCATGTTGAGTTATCAGGAAAATGGATGCAATTAGAGAAGAAATAGTCTTTTTGTTTTATATAACTCTACCAGACTTTGATTCTATAATAGAATTATTATAGATGCCATTTTTTACACTTCTAAAGCCTTTTTGCAGTTAACACAGACAAGCATATTTTCAGACATGTTTTCTACTACCAGTAACATGTTTTACATATGAAAATGCTTTAAGGTCTCACTGAGAATGTGAATTAATGATCTGTGTGTGTGTGTGTGTGTGTGTGTGTGTGTGTGTGTGTGTGTGTGTGTGTGTGTGTGTGTGTGTGTGTG
>JAVSBV010133044.1:0-17240 GCA_033117975.1 Parotocinclus spilosoma
CAGGGCCTTAACCACTGAAGCCCCCCCCTCGTTTCCACCTAAAAATAGTGTGTAATGAAGACTTTCTACCACTAGGTGTATCTGTTGAGATATACAGGGAATTTCCATCTACATGCAACTACTAAATACTGCAGCTGAATACTTTGTTAACACAAAAATGGCCTTGTTAGCTAGTGACTGAACGGTCCGTATAATCACTATTATAAGTAACAGTTCCTCACTAAACGCATGTTTCTAAATCATATTACATATAATACACATACTCGCTATTATCAACCTTGTTCATTTTGGAAATAATGAATATGTTATAGAGACTAAACAACTGCACCGCAACCCTCACCAGGAGAAGCAGATCTAAACTGAATACATGAGAATTGACCGGGAAATCTCCTTAAATGTAGGACATTTACCAGACTTTTGGGCATAATTTAAAACTGCCTGAGCAACACAGCATGCAGGTCAAGCTAACCTATAATCTTCAGTAAATAAACAGACATTTGGAGAAACTAATTGGAGTAATTATTGTTTAACTTATACTAATCTCTATGTATTACATACAGTAGCTACTTTTAAAGGCTTACAAAATAAAACGTTCTACGCTATATAACATTACATAATTTCAATAACCATTGTTTACAAATAAAAGGGCTGCATATGAGTTGATGGCATTACCTTTATATTGTGTTACTGTGCGAGCATAATATATATAAAAAACAGTATTTGTGTTTTCTGCATTTGTGTATCAGTGAAAAACAGCTTGTTTTTTTATTTACACACACACAAAAAAAGAAATCTAAACCAATTTAATATTTTGTGTGACCAGTGTTAGCTGTTAAAATAGCATCAATTTTTAGTTCTTGAAGTACACAGCTGGTCTGTTTTCACAGGCGTTTTGGAAAACCTGCCACAGTTCATGGCTTTGTCTTACTCGTTTTAGTCCCTTAATGTAATGCCAGACTGACTTAGTGATCCTGTAGGACCAGTGATCGCTGTAGGACTTGTTCTGCTGTGTGCAGGGGGTCACTGTCTTGCTGGAGAATGAATTTTGGACAAATCAGATGCCTGCCTGTTGAAATTATATCATGGAAAAGAATCTGTCTGCACTTCCCAGCAGTTGTGGGGTCCTTTAATGCTTGGCTTTGGATCTCATCTGAGCCATGACTTTTTGGAGTTCAAAAGAAATCACATACTATAAATGAGTAGACATGTTGGTTGCTATATTGAGAAGTGAATTCCAACTTCTTGTAGTGCATCAATATGCATTTCTGCATGATGTCTTGTATCACCATGTGTGTGGGATGGATTTACTACAGAAACCTGTCTGACACTAACCACCAACTCATCAGTGAGACAATCTGCAACAGTTTTATACTATGCTGTCAAACACTGAAATGTTATTTTCAGTTGCATTTGACGATTGCACAGAAATACAGTATTTACATTCGCAAATATCAAATAGATATTTAATTACTTGTAAATAATACTTAAACAATCTGTATGCCAATGAGAGTAATTTGCGATATGGAACTGTACTTTGAAGATGTTTCATATGAACTTGTTGCAACTGATCACAGCAGAACAGCAAATGTACACAGTCACGACGTTTCACATGGACTGTAGAATATACTGCATTCTGAAGACAATAATCTTTGTTAAAACATTTATTGATGGAAATCTTTAAATGAAAAAAAGAACTTTTATTTTTGTGACACACAATGTTTGTAGCCTAACTGCCTCCAGGCTGTGTTTATACAAGCCACCATATGGTGTCTCTGTTCTCATAGAAACACGACCAATATAGTGGTTACAGTATCAACAACACTCACATGACAAAGAAATTCTATAATTTTTTTAACAGATAAATGCAATAAAAAGACATATGTAGACATATAAGAAGACATAAGTAAAAATGCATAAAGCCTGAAAAAAATCAAATTTAATTAGGGAACAAAATTTCAAAGTTTCTCTGTGTATGTGTGTGTGTGTGTGTGTGTGTGTAAAAAATGTTTTTCTTATCAAGACCAGCAAAATGTCCCAGCAAGATTTGTTTGTTTGTTAAACATCCCATTATCAGTATCAGTGTCAGTAGCTATTTATGATACAATGATTACATAAATAATAAATAATAATAATCGTACACATTCACACTGATTCTGAGTAACCAGTTAACTTAACGCATGTCTTTAGAAAGTGGGAGGCTGCTGAAATAAACTGACATGGACACATGCGCACTCCACATGGACAAAGCTGAAGGTCAGCATTGAACTGGGAATCTCTGGAGCTGTGAAGCGATCATGTCAACCACTTGCTCCACCGTACAGCCCTCTCACAAATGTCAGATCTTTTCAACCTTGGGGAAACATTTGGTTCTCTCAGTGACATATAAATAATCACCACACACCCACACTAATGTATTCTCTCTCTCCTTTCCTGCAACCAAACATATAACATTCAGGATAATGGAACTGTACACACATACATTAAAACAAGAGCATGAGTGAAAAACATTATCTAAACTATTAATTGCCATCCAAATATTTTATACAGAGTAGCTTGTAGCCTATAAGTCAATGAGGTTAAGAATTATTAGGATATATATATATATATATAGGTCAGTATGGTGGAGTTCCTCTCAGCTCCAGAGACCCAGATCTGTGTCCTGGCCTCTTTTTTTCATCAGTAGGTGGCATATTTCATTGTCATGATGAGAAAAAACCTGCATAAAGGAACACTCAATTCTACACCACTTTGCCACCCAATTGTCATTGATGGTAGGACTTTGTTTAATATTGTAATAGACATACTCATCTAGATGTAATATGAAAAACAACGTCTGTATTATTGTTTAACAACATAAATGCCTACTTATCAATTTTACGCTAATGTATGACAGTAAATGCAATATAGTTTCCTGAATCAGACTGTTATGTCTTGAGACCATAAATGGACGATCTCTGTCTCAGCCTCTTTTTTGGACTAGTTATTGTCTCTGTCTCAGGGTAAGATGGTCTCTGAAATTGCTGTCAGGAGCAGCCGAATCCAATGCATTTGTCTGATGTAACATTAATTATAAACACAACGTGTTCGTATCTCTATTGAATATCAACAAATCATTCAAACGGAATAAATTAGTATTTTCTTTATTTGCAGATTGTATTTATGTCTAAATAAATTCGACTGTCAGATTGGCTACGAGGGAAAAATAATATACTGCTCATATCGTTCAGTAGCCAATCAGTGAACATGGTTTATTTATAATTTATAATGTTAAACAAGTGTGCTTAGTTCTGAGAATAAGAACATGGGTCTTTCTTTGACCCAAACATGCTGTGGATAAGTGCATTTTTTCAGCTGCATCCGGGGCATCTGTGTTCCAACCTGCTGCTACTGGTAAACATTTACTTAGTCTGAATCATGATAATTATGTAAAGTGCCCGGGAGAGTTGACGATTAATCACATGACTGCATTTTTCAAACGATGCTACTTGAAAAGCAGCAAAACACTCTGTGCTATATGTAATGATTTGACACCAGAGCTGATATGTGTCTTTTGTCAAGGACATTAATCAATAGGCTCTAGACAGGGCACAGCAGCGAGTGAGCCATGGCAAGGAAGAGACAGGATCAATCCATTTAGCACTGTCGCTACAAATCCAGTCTGAAGTCTTGTTGCAAAGAACAAGAGAGCAATCTGTAAATCCCTCATGACTTCTAACCACATTGCTCAAGGGGAGCTGTGTAAAAATAGTCTAGTAAAAATAGTTAGTGCCTGCTGGACACTAACGCTTTACAGTTGTAGTACATTAATACATATAAGCTAGACAGGATAAAAAGGCATTTTAATATATGTATGACAAATGCCTGTGTGATAAAACAGAGAAACCCCAAAGACTTGAATGTGACCTATGCGCATAAACCATACGGACACGTCAATCCTAAAACAATTTCCTGTTTACAATTATAGACAACCAGACCTGCTACTATTAGCATGTGCAAGTGCATGTGGGGGAGGGGTTATTTACTGAAAGAGGCTCCTCTGAGACTGACATGACAGGAAGAGCTCGGTGAAAAACAAAGCAGTACAGAAACTCTCTCAGAAAATTGTGTAACCTAAATAGTGATCATTAAGAAACCCTTCAGTTCTTTCCAAGTAGCAATATGAAACCGTGAGCAGCGTAAAGGGGTTGCCCCATTAGTGTAGGCTTGCTACAAATTAAGAAGGCATTCTGGAGTAAATGTGACATTTATTTTGATTGTATGACATGCTGTGTAGCACTAAAAAACACAGTATTCCATCTCTTACCTACTATTTATCAGAAATAATGTTTTAATTTTAAATTAATTTGTTATGATAAGGCATCCCCCATTCCTGGTCTCGCCAAATCCCCAGGATCCCTACCGGGTTTTAATGGTCGGAGCCCATAATGTAGTATCCAGAGACAGACAATGAATGAAGGGAAACAAAAGAACATTTATTAAACAAAGTAAGTCAGGTATAACCAAAAAGGGGGTGGTGCGGGCTACCAAGCAGAAAGTCCAAAGTCCCGTGGTGGGGGCCATACGACCCCGGACAGCCGAAGTTCCAGAGATCCGCGAACAGCCTAGATGCTGGAGATCAACTGGGCAGCTTAAGAGCCAAGAGTCCACAGGGCAACAGGGTGCCAGGGGTTCGTGGACGAGCTGGGGCGTCAAGGGGCCATGAGGCGGTGAAGGGGCATGTGCCGGAGGGTCCGCATGATGCCTTAAATGCCAGGGTCCAACAAAAGCTGCTAGGGAGTCGAGGTAACGCACAAGGGCCCAAATAACAAAAGAAATCGGAAACTAAAAACAGCCTAAACGAAAAGAAAGTAAAAGGACTTTTTCTTTTTCGAGAAAAAGAAAGGAGGCGGCTAGCGAAAGCCGCGGATCCAGGGACGGCCATGAAAGGCCGAAGATCCAGGGACTACCCTTTAGGGCCGAGGATCCAAAAACGACCACACACCGTGGATCCGGGGTTCACTTCATAACGGTCTAGAGGCATCCTATAGTGGCGAAGATCCGGAGGCGACCCCTCCAGCCTGGGACCCTAACACGGGCTGTATCAGCCGCAGGTACGGAGTCAGTCCTTACCGGCCGTGATTCCCGAGCACCATTAGCTGCCGAGGGATCCATGCGGTGGAGTCTGGTGCTGACTTAACAAAACGAATGAAGGGAAACAAAACCAAAAGCGCACACAACGGGGGAACAGAAATAAGCAGTTAAAAAGAAGCATTTGATTTTATTTAAATTAACAAGATCATCAAAAAAGCATATAAAAACTTAAAGAAACCAATTCGATTAAGCAAATGAGATTCAAAGGGAGTTGCCGGACAAAATTGTGGCAATAATGAAAAATCACGGCCTGGCTGACTATTAGCACAAAGAAGATGCAGCAGATTCCTCCCATGTTGAAATGCAAGCGGATGGATAACAAATTATAACAAACAAATTAATCACAGTTTCATTTTTACCAATTAAAAGAGTGTCAACAACAAACTATACTTTCAAAAGTGACAAAGGGAAAACATTGTGGAAAAGCATAGCTTAGGAGGACACAGAATCATTTAACTATGTGAGTACTATTCAGAGCATTATTCAGAAATGGACAGGCTATGGCAGCTAAATTGAGCCATCACTCCAGCCTGGATGACTTATTATTGATCAAGAGATCTACCAAGAGCTCAGTGGCTAAGGCTGGTCAGACTGCACGTGACAACAATCTCACAAGCTTTATACAAAGCTAATCTGTAATGACAGAAAGAAGTCTCTTCTGATGCCATGTGATAAAATATTTGAACATCAGCATCAAGAGTTTTTAGACTAAAATTCAAGCACTATGTTTGGTCAGCCAAGCACAGCACACCACCTTCTCTTGTGGACCATGGTGATTGCAACATTATTTTGGAGTATGTACAGTGGGACTAGGCCTTTGGTCAAGATTGCAAAGAAAAAGTATGCTGCCAAGAACCCTCAAAAACATCAGCTCTTTGCTGGGCAGCTAAGGTTGTGAAGCTTCTTCACCTAACAGCATGGCAATGACTCTAAACACACTGCAAAATCAACCCATCAGTACACCTATTTAAAATAAAATAATTAAATATATAAGTGAATGCAGTGAAAAAAAGACAATTATGAAAATACATTTAATACATTACTTTTCCAACCATGAATTTTCTTACATTTTTGCTTTATTCTTTTGCATGTTAGTTGAATCTCATAGGGTAAAATATGGAAAACTGTTTTTTCAAGCTGTAAGATTAATGAGTTTATATTGGTATTTTATAAGACAATTCAAAGTACGCTAATTAACAAGAACAATAAAATAATCGCCAAGAAGGAGTTGTTGGAATCAAATGCAATGTTATATGTGTGAATGTAATCATGACATATGTAAGTGACCACAATATCAGAGTCAAAGGATACATTTATTGTGGAAAACTGTACAACTGAAAGTTGTATTGAATAGTACCCTGTTAGTCTGCCTTTAGCCTGGATACAAGACGAGATGCAGTCGGCATGGAAGTATACAGGCTTTTTGTTATCTTGTGGCAGTGAAAAGGGTATTAATACATAACCCTGTGCTAACTGAAAAACAGATTTGCTACGCATTGTTTTGTGAGCTGCCCAGAAACCTTGTATAAATTTGGTTATGCAGTTTTTGACCTTTTATGTCCCACTGATATAGATGGCAATTGTGAGGGTAGAACACTTAAGTAATGATGGATTGTTGTGCTATTTTTATTTGAAATCATGTTCACGTGGGATTTCTTTCCAATTCATTTGGTCTGGGGCAAATGTGTGATTAGTGTGAAGTCATGCAGCTTGCATGATGCTAATTGGTGTCCATAACCTATGTGTTAGGCACATTAGCCTTGTAGAGCTGACAATCTGTTCATCTGAGGTAGCTGGTAATTTATTCTTGGCATGTCAAACATTTCCAAAGGAAAATTGTTTTATGATGTGAGGATTTTCAGAAGTATAACCACATTTGTACAGTGTGTGTAATCTGCACTGTAGGTCCATATGTTTGAGACAGCCTCCTGTATTCTGAAAGCAGCTGTGGATGCTGTCTCACACCGCTGACGCCATTAAGGCTTATGCCTTTGCTCTGTCTTGTTGGCATAGCAACTAAGTCAAGCCTTTGTTGTTATTAAAGCAAACCTATTGGAGCACTGCATGTGTGTGTGTGTCCAGCTTTATAGAGCATGAACACAGTAGCTATGAGCTGTTAGATATTAAAATGTCTTTTATTTAGGCAGTTGAAGATATCAGATATGTAATCTTAAATTTTGACCAGAAATAGATATATAATAAGCTTATAAGCAGAAGAGAAGTAACTAAAGATAGAGTACTGTGCAAAAATCTTAGGCCACCATGCCAACATAAGATTTGATGTTTTAGCAATGCTATAATCATTTGACCATTTCTATTCCTCTTTATTATAAAAGAACCAGAAAATACAGGACATCTGAAATAAACATCTAAAAAACAGAAAACAGTGGCAAGTATTTGGCAGCTTTATCTGGATGCCAAGTTGACCCTTCTACAGTTTAAAAAAAGCCTGATTCAGGAATGGTCTTTTTTAAGGTTAGCAGCCAATAAAGCTCTTATTTTAAAGGGAGCAGGGTGAAAAGGCTAAGATATGCTAAAACTGACAATGACTAGACATTGATCTTCATGATCATTGAAAAAGGATTTTATGGAGTGAAATCCAAGCTTAAGACTTTTCAGTCCAATTGTCAGCAATATGTTATACAGTATATGGCCATTATACTATTGCTAAAACAGCACATCTAACAGTGGTGACTTTTGCACAATACTTTAGCAGAAGGTGCTAAATTAAGATTATTCTGTGGCCACTTGCCATTTTACATGACCACATTTATAACCAAATTCCCTGTATTAAATGCAGTATGTTGTGATTACACATAGTCTCAAATGCAGATTGCACTGCCTAGATATGCACTTAATGCCTCGAGGTGTGTTATGTCTGTATCCACGACGACATAATGTCTCAATAATTAAGGCATTTTAGTCTTTTTGTTTAATGTGGAGTCATCTTTCCTGATTATGGGCTAATAATTGTTTGTTTTTGTTATTAAATCCTGTTACTGTTATTAAGGATTCAATTACCTTCATATACCCCTGTAACCTTGGGGAAATAAGAATAGGGTGGCAGGCATGTTATGTAAAATGTCTCAGTTTTTGTTGTGACCAAGATGGGTGTGTCTGGGAGTGAAAAAAATGGAAAAAGACAGAACAGTCAGTTCTTAATTAAATAATACACTTCCACACTGGCATTTCCCAGCAGTGATGGTACTTGTTGCCATGGGAATGGTGCAGAGACTCACTATTCTTTGTACTGAGTTGCTGCAATTGTTCTTCCAAGAATAGCCTAAAATACAAAGGCAATAAATACAATTTACAATGTAGTAGACTTTCTCTGCATTCAAGCACGTGCTTACATGTTTTGCTCTTGCTTGGCATAAGGCTAATTGCATGTTCTGCTCAAATTACTTCTTCAGGTTGCCTTTAATCTTCAATAGCTGGTCGCATTCGTAGTTGACCCACCACCCCCATCGTTGCCTAAAGGCACTATAACTGTTCTCTCTAGGCCCTTGCACAAGCACAGGCAAATTTTTCTAGCGTTGCATAATTTCTGACTGCACTGAGTGACCTATTTATCCTGAATTGTTGCCAGGCTTGTCTGTGTTGGGAAGAGTGGGGGAGCACACACCACTCATGTGAGGCAAAATAGCTTCATGCAGTTTTAAACGTTGTAAAGAAAGGCTGTGCCAGGAATTGCGTTTGGGCGGTGCAACTGGTGTGATTACTCCAAGGCCTTGTAGTTCAAAACGCCCTGTGGCATGGGAAATAAAATAAGAGAAAACGAATTTCTTCAATGATAATATAGCAATATACATCTCACAAAAGTGAGTACACCCTTCACATTTTTATAACTGTTTTATTATATCTTTTCATGTACAAATTTACACTGTTATACAATCTGTAGACTCACAACGTCTGCATATAAATGCTTTATATAGGTAGTGTTTCATATTACTATTACTACTGTCATTTGAATATGGGTGCACATGTAACAATCGTATAATGCTTGGATTTAAGGCATAATTCATAAAACTGAAACTCAGAGTTAAAGGATGACAAACATCAAGACTCTTCTGAATAGCTGAGTCTCTTGCTACTTTCAAACGATGAATCAGAAACCACAAATCAGAAAATTGTGACATGGAAAATGCTAATTAAAAAACAAATGATATAAAAGTTGACCTGAAAATACATGATATATATTGGGTTCATATTTAATTTGCATTTTACATGCCGCCCCAACCTTTCTGATTTGGGGTTGTTCCCACTTCCTTTCTTGAGGAACAAACATATTTCATGGAGTAGATCCACATATGCACCCTGTGAACAACGGGCGATCCCCAAGGTTTAGTGCAGTGATCCCTACACCAATTCGCTGTTATTAGACCACTTTTCCCCTACCAGGTTTTTCACTGACACTCAACTCATGCTCTTCGTGCTCCATCTGATGATCTCACCCAGTCTCTTTTTATATGTTCTGCAAGCTCTCCTGTCAGGGCTTCCTAAGCTTGCACTCAGCGCCCTGAATCTGATTTAGAATGTAGCAGCTTGTCTGGTTTTCAGTTTATCAAAATTCTCTCGTCATGCCTTTGCTGCATTCTCTTCACCGACTTCCTGCAGCCGCTCACATCAGATTTAAAACACTGATGTTTCTACGAAGCTAAAAATGGACCAGCGCCTTCTAACTTAGTGGCTCTAATATGACCATGCTCTGTACCTCATACCCTTCAAGAATCAAGCTTGGCTCAGCTGAAACCACCACCAGGAAAATGTAAATGACAAAAAATCTAATATGGAGATAAAAAAACACTCCAGCAAATCTGAGGAAAATATGGGCAAGGCAAGGTTTCCATAGCAGCGGAATCTTCTGGAGGAATTTACACTCTCTGGAGCTCGACCTCAAGGCCAAACCGCAGATAAAGAAGGGTGCCGAAGCCAGATAGTAAACAATTGTTATGGCTCGACTTATCCCAGTTTTATGTACCACTCTTATAAATCGTGGTCTTTCAATTTATCCATTTTCGTCTGCAGATGCATTTTCGTCTGAATCCATTCCACGAGTGCTAGTCACAGTGCCTATGGCTCCACCCAAACATCTATCATGTTGGATAGTGGTAAAGGACCTTGAACAGCTGATCCAACTCTTTTAATTTCTTGATATACCAGGGCAATAAGAATACACCCATAATATCTTTCCATAATAAAATGGAAAGTTTCACCAGAAAAATGATCTGCCAGTTCTTTCAAGTTCCATCGTGTATTCAGTAGCAAAAGTTCCATCTGGACAGGTAGGCTCCTCCAAGCCAAGGCTGAATGGTTGAATCTCTTGCTGTCTTCAAATATCAACTAAAAACCTTTTGGCTTAGGATGAGATTGCACTTAGATAAAAAGAAAAAAACGAATTTTAGTGTTCATCTCCTTTATGACTGTATGAGATTTTGCTACCTATAGGAGCACGTAAATGGTTTTGGTTTAATGGTGTTCTTGGGCTGCATGAACTACCTTGGATAAATACAAAGCAAGCAAACAAAAAAGTGTATGCTAAATTTTGTCAATGTAAATGCTCATAATATGAAGTGTGCAGGCATGCAACCTCCATAAGTGGACAGTGGCAGTACAGTAGGCTTACATGATGTCTCAGAAACTCTCAATGTGTCAATTCTATAGGCTTTCACCTTTTCTGGCCTGCTCTTCTAAAACAAGATCAGGAAAGAAATGGTTTCCCACCTTTTGTTTGAGATTGAGAACTGATACTGATATACTGATAGTGAGCATAAGTCCAGACAGTAACTCCATTTAGACATTTTTGAGATGCATTTTGAGATGCACAGATATTACTGGTGGGCTTTAAGCCAAGCCTTACCTTCAGTGCCAAAACTGATATTCATCAGAATGAATGTTCTGGTTGCATTCCTTATTGAATGTAATTGTTATGCTATCCAAAAAATGTCTGTATCATGCTAAAAAATGTACCCTGCATCTGGGTAAAAGGTGGGATTGTGTGCCACGGTACTTTCCAAAGTACTTGCACACACAGTACAGATCCATATAAAGTGGCTAAAGATTAGATGGAAAACTGGAACATTAATTTATAGAAACATTGCAACATACCGCAACATTTCTAACAACAGATATTCTCTTTCTGAGTGGCATGTGTCCCATAGTACAAGGTAGGAATACACACCTAAAAGTGTGCCAAGACTCTTTCCAAGATGCCTGCACATACAGTACAGATCCATATGCAGTGGCTAGAGGTTGAAAACTGGAATATTATTTCACAAAACAGTGGAGCATACTATTAACATTTCTAACAACAGATATTCCCGAGTGGAAGGCAAGCCCAGACCTGCCACACTGAGAACGGGAAACATGGCTTATTTGTTTGCTATAACACACAATAATATAGAATGAATAGTACAATAATAACGATTTGAGTAAGCTAATAATACAACTGCCAGCTATTTTGTTATCTAGGTTTGTCTACTGTGCCAAAAGAACATCTAAACATGTACCTTCTTGTTTGGAATTTAGTTATATCAATAAGAACAACTGTGAGTGTTCAGTGAGTTTTCTTATTTTGGTTATTATGTTGGAATTGTGTTTTCAAGACATGTGCAATATTAAGGTTTATATTACATTCCTTGTTATGGATTTGTGTCTCATCCAGGACAATCTTGTGCCTTTGCTCTAGTCCAAGTAGCCCTCTGTGACCCTGATCAAGAAACTGGTGTTTAACATGAGAAATAAATAAATTAATCTATAAATTATATTATAGATTTTACACTCTTTTGTTGTGAATGCGTAATTTTTTGTCCATCATTTCATTATTTCTTTCATCTCTTAGTGCTGTTTCTTTTTTAAATAAAGTAAATCTAATAATTGTAAATCTAATCAATGTCATAAATATTTTTATAATCACATACAGTTTTACTGGTTGTCACACCTTATATTAAGCAACTAAGTACACAGAGAACAATTTTCTTTATTATGGAGGTGGAAATCTATGAACGTGTCATAAGGTCATTATACGTTTAATACAACTCGCTATACTTCTGTACACTACACAGAAGGGATGTCTGCAAATCTGAGTCACCATCTTTTTGTCCTATTCAAAATGTATCTTAGTTATTGTAACTTGTAAATACGTACCAAATAATAGCATTTGTCAATGAATTTTCTACTGGGAGACTAAACTTGCAGTTCAGACTCTGAACAAAATAACTAACTACACTGTAATATTTAACTTTAAAGGTTTTTTTTCTTTTCCAAACATCACAAACGCATGGAGTAAAGATTGCTGTAATGGATTATCTCATTGCACCATCTCTCAGTTCTGTTATGATTTGTTTTGCACACTGGTTGCCTAGTAACACAGTTGCCTTGCAATACCATTTGTGCATCACCATCATGCTCAACTGGAATTCATAATGCCTCTGTCCTCTGACTCTGTCTTTGCTGATTTCTTAGTAGAATGCAAATCATCCTCCACAATCATAATCTCATTGGCTTTCATGGATTCTCACAGAACGTCCACACATTGGGTAACAGATACAAGAAAATTACATTCAAAACCACTGGTAAATGTCTATTAACCTTATGGATAAAATATGGACATGGTTCCATATTTTTGGTATAACAGTCTCTACACTTCTGGAAAGATCACCAATACATTTTGGAATTTAACTTCCACTGAGTCAGAAGTGCATGAGCATGGGGGGACACTGATGGTGGGTGTTAAGGTCTGGCGTGTAGTTCTTCTCAAGGGTGTTGCATAGAGCTGTGATAAGGACACACATTTCAGGAAACTTAGTCTGATTTTTTAAAAACATGTTTAAAACACCAGGGTCTGTCATGGTACAGGGCAGTGTCAGTTTCCTTGGAGTAATTTACACTTATTGGATGGCAGCATTCATGTGTTTGCAGAGATTTGCCACAAATGAGATTTGAGATCAACATATGCTGCCGTCAAGATGTCATCTTTTCCAGGGATGTAAATGCATGTTTCAACAGAACAATACAAAACTACATGCTGCACACATAACAAATGCATGGCTGTGGAGGAAGAAGGCCTGAGTATGGACTCGCCTGCTTGCAATCTTGACCTGTCCCCAATACAGAATGTGTTACAAAAGAAAAATGTGACAACAACAACCCCATATTGTTGCACATATTATAATATGTTTGCAGAAAGAATTAGACCAAAAAAAACACCACTTTATCACCACCATCACATTACAAAGTGGTCAAAGCTTTACTGTCCAAACTTTTTTTGGACTGTATTGGAGGCCTGAAATGCAGGAACGGATGTTTATTAACAAATGTAATTAAGTTCAACAGGAAACACATACCATATCCTAGTTTCGTACTGTTTGCAATTAAATAAAACTAAATCTAAGACACATTTTTTGTTATTAGCATCTTCCATACTGTCCCAACTTTTTTCCATTTAATAGCTTATTTTACTCCAGCTAGTTCTTTTATTTATGTATGTTGAGCAACCCCATGCATGCACTCATCTTCTCTATAATTTTTTATAAGTACCTATGTAAATTTGTTTAGTGGTTTGTTCTTAATCCTACCAAAATATTTATCATTAAGCAACTGCTTGATCTTTCCACAGTACCATTGGCCAAATGAACACTTTTATTTTCCTTAGTCCTTCTCCTATTTTTACTTTATTCCTCCATATAACCCGCATGGAACATTGTGTCCAGTGAGAAAACGGTTCCTTTCCATGTCTCATTTAAACTATAATTACTGGTAATGGTCTCAAAGGCATTGCATTCTTTATGACGCACACTCGCGGCTACTGGAAGGAAAAAAAACAAAAGAGAAAAATAAATGAAGGAAAACAACATTGATGCGAAGCTGCAGCTCGTGGGCGAGTCTAACCGCAGCAGTGTCACACAGGATTACCTGAGCTGCTGTGGCGTAGTTAACAGGCCTGTCACTGTGATACCCTGTTATACTCCTGAACACTGCAGGATTAATTCTAACTTTAAAACATCTGTCACCATAGTGGCTCTAAATTTTAATCCAGGAATGTGCTTTAACTATTACAACGTCCACCTGCCACCTTAAATTTTGTCGCCTTTGTTCCTGATTTAGAACCTCAGTGCTGTATGTTGAAAAACGGAGAACACCAGATCAGTGATGATAAGTAACAAGCAATATTCCACTGCTAGTAGTGAATTCATGAATGTGTACTTTTTTGTAAAGTCAAATTTACTTCATTCAATTCTTCTACATTCTGCAGTTTTGTTGAATAATCAATTTCATTCTTTGCATGTATGTGCACTAGGTAGGTTTTACAACAAAATGATAAAACCATAGCATTTGTAATACACACCAGTTCTTATTGGTACAGTGGCACTGCGTTTAGTGCTCTTGACTTATAGCTCTAGAAACAAGGGTTTGAATCCTGACCTGGACACTGCCTGTGTTGCCATGTTTTCTCTTTCCTCCCACTTTCTAAAGAAAATAAAGTCACCTGTGTCCTCGTGTGTGTCTGTATCAGTGTTTATATTACATAGACTGAACCAAATGTCACCCAGAGGACAGAAAGAGCAGAGAATTTTGATATTGTGGGGACCTTTGGCTGTGCTTTTTTTGTACAGAAATTGCAACTTTCATTCAAAAGATTTGCTTTAGGTTACTGAGGTTAAGGTTAGGGTTAGGTGTAGCAAAGCTACAGTAACTGTTATGATAAAGATGGTTAGACATGGTGTGTGTGTGTGTGTGTGTGTGTGTGTGTGTGTAATGGACTGGCACACTCTTTTCCTGCTTTGTGCCCTATGCTGCCAGTTAGACAATGAATTGCATCAAGTAGGTTTGGAAACAGAGATCCAGTGATTGTTTGTTCTTAAAAATGTGATGTTGTGTAACAAACTGCATGCTACTTCAGTATTACCAGTATTACTTGCCACTTATATTTTAGTAGCTTTTGAATAACATTTTTGATTCAGAGATGGTTTAGAAAGCTCTGCCTGGAAATGCGAACAGTTTTTTATAGCGTTAAGACTTCTCAGGCAGAACCATGCAGCGGTAAGTCCTACGCAAGTAGGCTGAGAAAACAGGGAGGCGGGCAAAATGTAAGTGAGTTGTTTATCTGTGTAGAGAGAAAAAATAGTTCTCAGGCTTTGGTTTTTAACCTACTTCCGCCGCGCTTGCGTGCCTGTTTACATAGGCTTTCCTTGCGCAGTGCTTTTTTCTGAGTGCACTTCCTAACCGGTTGTGTGTTAGTGGGGGAGGGGTGCCCATATTTCTCCAGAATGAAAGCAGACGAGACAAAGTGCAAAACAAACCTGATAACCTCCTTAAACTGGGGAAGTCTTATAAGCCACTGTTAAGATCATCCTGTCTGTCGCCAATAGATTGGAAAGCCCTAAAACAGGATGACTTGCGAGTGCCAATTTAGAAGACACAAACACCTTCTTAGTTAGTCCACCGCAACTGCCAAGGACAAAAGAGAAGGAGGTTTTTGTCTGTGACTGATGAATGTTGCTGATAGGATTATTAGGATCTTTTGGTTAAGCTCCTGAGCACATTGTCTGTTCATCCCAGGCCATGCATGCACAGAATAAACCACACACATGCTGCAGCGTTCAGCTGAATATGTATTGCCACATGACTTTAATAAACTTTTCTACTGAATCCCCTTATACAAGTATATTCCCTTAGCTATAATCTTGATATGGCTGCTCCAGGCAGTTATTTTCCAGTCATGCAAGATCAGGCTTCTGTCTATTTAGAGACCTGGAACTCAGGCTGACATTTTAAATACTCTCACCATACAAAATCTTTATACATTTTTCAAACCCTTATTCATCAATATTTTATTACACCAACCCTCTTTACATATTTATTTGGTTTCCCTGTGTGTACAGTGGGGCTTGAAAGTTTTTGAACCTTTAGAGTTTTCTGTATTTCTGCCAGAATATGAGGTAAAACATTATGACTAAAGTACGTAATGAAAACACAAATAAGCAAATGAAATAAAACTATTATACTTAATCTAAAGAATAAAATTATCCAGCGTTAGATATCTGTTAGTGGAAAAGATCACACAGAAATTTCAGGCTGCTGTTGGAATTCGGACCAAAATAAAGTGTTTTGGTTTAAATTAAATGCATAAAGTTATGTTTGGAAAAACAAAAGCTCTGCATTCCAGATCCTTATCCCAGTGCTGGTGATAGCACATGGTGATGGTGGTGATGATGGTGATGGTTTGGACTGCATCAGATGTGTTTTGAACACCCAGCCATAGGTTAGTTCAAGTTTTATACAACACCAATCATTTAAATCTTTTTATGATTGTATCTTTGTGCACAAAAAACTATGTAAGTGCACTTATATATAGTGCAGTGCAAAAGTCGTAGGTCATCATTAGGTTTATTATATTACCAATAGTGTAATGATCATATAATATTACATTCTTCTTATTAAGATTTAAACAGAACATACAGTAAATATGTACAAAAAATAAATAAAACCCCACAAAACTAGCTTTTGACAGCAAAAGTTATTTTTTTGTGGTTTTACTGTGACCTTCTTGGAAAAGTTGTTTCTTGGCTGCTACCCTTCAAAAAACATTAATATTTTTCGACTATAGTAGGGTCAATGGCATCCCGATGAAGCTGCCACATGCGTCTTTCACGCAAGTATAATGGAATGTCAAACTAAATATACTGCTCACAACAATTAGGGGATATTTCAAAATCAATGTACTTTCCATTGTAATCTATATAAGTTTTCTTTAGTTTTTTAATACTACACACATTTTGTGTATATTCTGGTTGTATTCTGGCTGTACTGAGAAATATTTGATTTTATCAAATTTGATCATTATACTGTTGCTAAAACTTCAACTCAAATGGCCCTTCTGTCAGGTATAGAAGATTTCCTTAGAGCAAAGGCAAGCCTCGTGCCTTCATGGTGTGTCCCTTCTTGGATATTCTTGGAAGGTGCTAACCACTGCTGCCTGACAGTGACCTGGATTATCCCTGCTATCATGATTAGGGACACTATATTAGCATTGCTCTCAAGTCTCACGCTTTGAGCGTGTGACACACGCACCTCAGCGAGTTCACACGCTCACACGCCACACATGGTAT